>VYXB01002818.1:2039685-2207966 GCA_013397135.1 Pachyramphus minor | reverse complement strand
CCCCCTCCCCGCCGCCGGGGATGCTCTGAGCCCTCCCAGCCATGACACCCACCTGCCCCGCGGCGCCGCCAGTCCCTCGCTCCCACGGACTCTGCTGACTTCGCCAGCCCCGCCGTCCCGGCCCCCCAAGGCCGACGCAGCCCTCCCGCCCCCTGGAAAGTACTTCACTGCCCGCTTCGCCGGGCAGGGGGCCCAGCGCATCCCTCCGCTCCCCTCCCTTCCTCTCCTTGTGCGCTTTTTTGTTTTGTTTTGTTTTCGTTTGTTTTTGTTTTGGTTTTTTTTTTCTCCCCTAAGTCTTGAAGTTGAGTTTTAGAGGCGACACGGCGGCTTCAGCCGATTTCTTCCCCTTCCTTTGCCTCCCCATGGATATGCACTGCAAAGCAGACCCCTTCTCAGCAATGCACCGTGAGTACTGGAGCCCGGCTCCTTCCGCTCCTCTCTCTTTCACATCCCTCCATTCTTCTTTCCCCAACCATCCTTCCTCACCTGATCCTCCTCCAGGTCCATCCTTTCACCCTGGCTGATACCGGGCTTAGAGAGGCGTACAGAAGGCAGGACGGATACTGCCGGCCCGAGCAGCAGAGCGAGGATGCCGGGCAGCCCCGGAGCCGCAGGGAGCAGACCTCTGTACTGGCAGTGGGGTGGGGGCCAGGACCCCCAGTCCGGGGGCAGAGGGCTGTGTGCAGCTGTGCCTGCGCTACGAGCCGTGTGTGTGCGAAAGAAAGCATCCCCCGAAACAGAACTGTCCTCCGCAAAGACACTTTCCCTATCGCCCCTCAAACAACACGAGTTTATTCTGACTCGTGTCAGCCCCCGGGACGGATCCTTTCCCTGCCCGTGCCCCGCCGGGCCGGAGCTCCCCGCAACCCTACTTGGCTTTAACCCCCCAGATTCCCTCGCGATTTCATGTTCTTTGCTTTGATTTCGGATTTCAGAAGGAGAGAGGGGAGATGCCAGTTTCAAATGAATGGCGGGTTGGTCGGTGACTGTTCCGTGCTTCGTTTTGGTTTGGCAAAAGGTCGGACTGCGGGAAAAATAGGACAATTTTATGGCTAGGAGATAGAGTGGCTTTGGAGGCTTCCAAGAAGTCACTATCTCTCCTGGTTTATTTACCAGATCCCTGGTGTGCATTTTAAATTCATTCCTAGCACGGAGTAAAGTGCATTGATGATATATTTTCAATTTTAAAAACCTTTCCGTAAGAGGGGGACGAACGAAAGTGAAAAGCCCCCTTTACCAGGGACCGTAGCAGGAATTTCCAATGACTTTAATTTCATCGCAGGATGGAAAATAATTCCACAATTTAAATTAAAGAAGAAAAAATACAAATAGAAAGCCAAGATGGAGAGCACGTTGAGTCAGGAAATGAATAATTAAGAGCAATTTGTAACTTTTGACACTGAAACTTTTGAGGACACGCCCTGCCTGCTGTATAAAATACAAATCGAAAAGATATAAAATAGAAATACTTGAGGTTTAAAAAAAAAATCCCGATTTTGCCCTGAGAAGGAAGGTGAAGAAATACAAACCCATTATTAGATTCCCAAATGTGGATGTAGGTAACTGTCTTTTTGTTTCCAAATAACTGATTTCCAGGATAAATTGCTTAAAATGTGGAGTTTAATTTCCGAAGACCTTTAACAGCAAACAGTCCGTGCTTTAGGCATTATTTTCAGTTTTCAGCGGTGCAACCTGTTTTCAGATGCGATTGCAGTAATTCCGCCTCCAGAACGATCCGGACCATATAGGCAGATGAAAGAGGTATTTCGCTGTCGCTGATTTTTTAAAAACTCCACTGAGATTCATGAACAATTTTTGGCTTCCGATTAGGAAAAAAAAAAATCAACATTTGATTCGTTTCCTAAAGCGTATTTCTAGAGCTACAGACCTGGATATTAGTGAGCAATTAAAACAGATGCGGGTGCAGGCTCTTGACACACAGACAAGACAGCAACACACGATCGGTCCGGCAGCGGCACGGTTTGGTATGTGCATATACAGACGCCGACACTTACATGCATGTAAATATCTGACTGCTCTGGTAGAAAGAATCTTAGACAACCACGGGGCAGAGCAAAACAAACTAGTGTGAAAAATATCCAGACTGCAGTAATTTGAAATATTAATTTTTAATCTTTTTGCATCGGTTGCCTTTTAATACTTTGTAATGCGAGTTATAATAGGTGCTTTGAATTATTTATCATGGAGTTGCCGAAGAAATTGCTGTCTTGTAACTTTAGAGGCAACATGTGCAGAAGGGGTTCTGAACAAATGAAGGAAGCACAGAGCAACATATACCCGCAGGTTTTAGTGGCGGAAGACAAATATCCCCCCTCCTCTCTAAAATTCTAAATACGTTTTTTAAAAAAACTAACAAAAGAACGCAACAAATAACCCCGGTTCACCGAGGAACGACGAGGAAGCCTGCCGGCGACCCGGCCCATGCAGCTGGGAGGGGATGTGTGAAGGTGTTACTGAAGGGGTGGGGGAGATGGAAAAAACTCTATTTGTGCGAAAGGACTTCGATCGATCGCAGGGCAATGAGAGTTTCCACTAAGTTCAGAGCCAATAAGTCAGTGTCAGAAGCAAGGGAGAAAAAAACCTCAGCGAAAATACAAACAGATCATTTTTCAGCAAACTGCAAAACGAACTAAGATCTCTTGGCGAGGAAGATACAGGAGGTTAGGGTTGTGTGAAAGGAAAGCTTTAATACAGTGTGCACTCCACAGCTATATCAGCTGGATATTCCAAAGATAGAGACACTGAGGTAGCAGCGCCAGCGAAGCTGTACCGCCTGTGAGTGGGCATCTCCCCATGCCCGGGCAAAGACGAACTCTAACGTAGTGGTTTGATTCACAACCAACTGTCTTGCTGCGTCCTAAAAGGAGATATTTCCCTTTATCCCTGTCAATCCGTTTAGCAGGTGCATACTTATTTTTTTTTCCAAGTTATTTCTCGAAATGGAGAAAGACAGATCGGAAAAAAGCCATCCTAGCAGTCCTATCCGAGAGAGCGCGGGTTTTTGCCTGTAAAGGGGGGAACAGTTGAAACGGAGCATTTTTAATTCTCCCTGAACTAGATTTGTGTGGTGGGAAAAAATACGGACCAGTGCGAGTCTGTCAGATTTTTCTCTTTTTTTAATTGGAGTTTTTTTCCCTTAAAGATCGAAAGCTGATGAGAGAGAGGATCTGTCTAGAAAGGAACACCGGCCGCGGGACCAAAAATATTTTCTTTCTCTCCCCCTCCCTCTCTTTCCATTTCTTTCCCTTTCTCTTTTTGTCTCTGAATCCCTTCAACTCGCATCCGAAAATAACGGGAGAGGACGGCTTGCATGGGGGACATGCCGCGGGGTGAGGGAGGGCGGAGTTCGCGGGGAACTGTAATTGACAACGTGATAGAAAATCCTGGAAAGAAAATGAGAGGAAAAAAAGCCCAGGAGTAAAGAGAAGGGAGACTGCGGCAGAGTCCGCTCGGAGCCGCTAAGAGGTCGAGCTCTGTAGCTTGGGAGTGCATCGCTGCCCAACTCTGGGGAGAGGAGCGGACGCGGGCACTGTCTCCGTCTTCGGCCCACCAAAATGGCCCTGAGAAGCTACCTCTCCGGCATCCCGGTCGGGATCGCAGGAGGGAGAGCGGCTCTCCGGCCCAGAGAGGCAGCGTACGGGAAGCTGGAGGACAGTCCCCCTCCGACTCGGGAAAATTCACTCAGCCTTCTCATTCCTTTCCATCTTTCCTCCTTTCTCTTTTCCCCTTCCGTTATTCTTCTTCCTTTCTTAGTTTTTTTTCTTCTGTTTTCTTTCTCTTTCTTTCTTTCTTTCTTTCTTTCTTTCTTTCTTTCTTTCTTTCTTTCTTTCTTTCTTTCTTTCTTTCTTTCTTTCTTTCTTTCTTTCTTTCTTTCTTTCTTTTTCTTCTCATTCTCTCTGTTTCTTCCTGTCTCTTCCTCTTTCTCTCTTTGCAAAGACGAATCTCTCTCGCCAATGTCTTGTTCCCCATTCTCGTCCCCCGCCATCACTCCCGTCCATCTAAAATAACTGGAGATTTTGCAGAACGAGTGGTGAAGAATCCACAACTAACGGTGTGTTTCTGGTGTGCGTGGGTTGTTGTGTTTTTTTTTTTTTTTTTCTCTTTCCCCAGCAGGGCACGGGGGTGTGAACCAGCTCGGGGGGGTGTTTGTGAACGGCAGGCCCCTACCTGACGTGGTGAGACAAAGGATAGTGGAGCTGGCTCACCAGGGGGTGCGACCCTGTGACATTTCCAGGCAGCTGCGGGTCAGCCACGGTTGTGTCAGCAAGATCCTGGGCAGGTAAGGAAGGAGGCAGCTTATTCCCCTCCCCTGGGACTGCAACGTTGCATCCCTTCCCCGCTTCGGTGTGACCTTCCGCCCTTCCCGCGGCACAGGGCTCTCCCTTCACGACCCCGAGCGGCCCCAGCACCTTCACACAGTGGGAGCCCACGGCTGAGCAGGGCCCCCTCCTCCAGCTGGCAAGGACGTGTTTCTCCCCTCCTCCCCCTTTCCCTCACCGCTGGTGTTTGAAAACTCCTGGGAAGACAAAATAATTTGCGAGGGGTGGGCAGGAGGGCGGGAAAGAGAAGAAACAGGAGAAGGGAAACGAAAGAACGACCATGAAAAACCCAACAGCCCCCAACAATAACAAAAAAATCCTAACTCACAACAATCCGTGAGCAGCCTTATCAAATACACGGGTAAATAAACAAACAACGGGGCGAATAAATAAATAAATGCCCGCGGTAACCACCGCCAAATGTGGTGTGAAATATCCCCAGGGGCTAGTCGGGGGGACCCGGCGCCCTGGCCCGGCCGCTCGGATGCGGAGCGGTGTCAGCAGGCGGCGGAGCCTCAGCCGCGGGTGCGTGCGGTGTATGCTCTGCCGTGCCCCGCAAGGCCGGGCCGCAGACGCTGCTGCCAGCAGATCTGATAGCCGGCGGGGAGCGGGGCTGCAGCTGCCCCGTACAAGCACCCGCTTTCGAGGGACTCCGATGCTGGGATAAACCGCACTCCCGCATCAGAGTCAGGGCGGGGGGGTGCGAGCCCGGCACTGCCCGCTCCCCGCGCCCCCGCCTGCCCGGCCCGGTCCCGGCGGGTTCGCTTCCGGACGGCCGCACAGAGGAGAGGGTTTCTGCTTTATTTCCCGATCCCCGTGCCTGAAAGGAGTGTGTGCGTGTAAAGCGAGAGAAGGGGGAGGCAGCGCCCCTCGCTTCGCACACACAAAAAAAGGGCCAAAAAAAGAAAGAAAGAAAAATAATAATAACAAAAAAAAAAAAAAAGGACAGCGGGAGCGAGCCCCGGAGAGGCGAAGGGACTGCGTCAGCCCCAGCTCCAGGCGGCCTGGCGACTCGCGGAGCCTCGCCATGCAGCGCCCGAGAGGCCGCGGCCCGACGCCGCGCACCCGCGGGCCGCAGCCGAGGCGGGGCATGGGGCAGGGGCCCGCGGGACGCTCCGAGGGGCAGCCGGGCACCGACTGTTCGGGGACGGCGGGGCCCTTCCCGGCACGACAGGTCGCTGACCCTCCTTTGTGCAGGTATTACGAGACGGGGAGCATCAAGCCCGGCGTGATCGGCGGCTCCAAACCCAAAGTGGCCACCCCCAAAGTAGTGGATAAAATCGCCGAGTACAAGAGACAAAACCCGACAATGTTCGCCTGGGAGATCCGGGACAGGCTACTGGCCGAGGGCATTTGCGACAACGACACGGTCCCCAGCGTCTCCTCCATAAATAGGTAAGAGCAATCCCGCAGCTCGCGGCCCAGTCGCATCTTTACGGCCCCATAAAACGCCTTTCAACAGCGCGGATGGCCCANNNNCCCCGCCGTGACCCCCGAGCCCAGTTCCGGGCAGCGGCGCCGACACCGGCTGCCCGCAGTGCCGGGGCTCGCTCTGCCCACCGCAGGGCCGCAGCTTGTGCCCGCCGCCCGGCGCGGGGGCAGGCGGGGGCCGGGGCAGCCGGCGCTGCTGCGGGAGCAGCTGAGCTCCCGCCGGGCAACCTGGTGGTGCCGCAAGGTTTGGGGGCTGTTCAGGCTGGTGGGGAGACGGGCGTCGGAGCCGGGTTTTCCCTTGTCTCTCCAACGCCTCTCTCAGGGTGTAGGTAACCGCCGGCCTTTCCAGGGTGTTAGAGCTCTGAGTCGAAAGGCTGCCGTTATCTACCGCCAAGCCGGGCTCACAGCTGCGAGCCGCTGAGCGCAGGGGGAAGGATTCCCTTGTACCCACTCCTCCGGTTTACTCCCTATCGCTAGCCCGAGGGAACGGCTAAACTTGCCGGGCGGTCCTTTCCTCGGCTGGGGAGCGCTGCTCCCCGCGCTTCCTGCGGCCCCGTCTCGCAGCAGGATCGATTGCACATTAGCGAACAATTTCCCACCCCAGCTCTTCTGCCGGCTGCTAGGGTGTGAATTTTGTTGGTGGAGGGACTCATATTTGGTCTCTGGTTTGAGGTGACAAAAATAACCATGTGACAGGCAAAAAAACCCGGATCGATGCAGGAGAAAAGGGACGGTAATAGATGTAATCGACTACTAAGATACGTCAAAGCGCTCAGACTGTTCCCATGCCTGCACATTCAAACACAACATACAGCAGATCGTCACACTTTGGAAATACACAACGCTGTCGTGTACACAGTAAAAGTAATTACGCAGTTTTAGTGTAATGTATGTATAGATACCCTGACTATGCCCACAGAAATATAACATCTAGAAACAGAGTAACACAGGAATATTTGTAAAGGGTACTTACATAGGCACGAAATACCTCGCCGACAGGGTAAAAATATATTAAATTTTGGACTCAACCCCAAATGTACAGCTCTTCTCACTTAAATGTATATAGGGTACATGTAAATATGCATACAGGCTTATGTAGTGTCTACATATAAAAATGCAGAAGTCAATACATTGGCCCTTTTAATACATAACAAATTTAGCCTTTTATTTTAAGAGTGGTGTATTTATAGCAAGGGGAGCAAAAAACAAATAGCAGGGAAAACACAGTGGTATTTTTTGTCCTGCACTTTTCATGGCAGATTTATCAAAATATGTCTAATAACTCAGACTGTGTATTTCTAAATCTGGCATCCTATATAAATGGGTTTTAATATTTTGCAAATGATATGGAATTATCCCAAATCATCTTGAAAACAGCAGGTAGAATTAGCTAGTGGAATGTACCTTGGCTAAGAAAGATTCCCTCAGACACACTGTCTCTGTAATATACTGCTAGGCTACCCTAGGAAATTATCCCTGTGTGTGCCATCTGTATTAAAATGGTTATTAAGTTATGAACAGGGTAACATAATACTGATCGGCTAATTATACACCCTCCTAAAAAACCTCCAGGTCTCTGTTACTCTCTCAGTCAGGTATTGAAATAATAACAGTTTGACATTCAGACACCTTACAAAGGCAGCTGTGGAAGGACAGCCAGCTATCCCTATAAGGAATGGAGCTGGTGGTATGTAAGTCCAGAGGAACGGCTGTAGGCTCCTTGGAGGAATAGCATGTATGTATGTACAACACACATGTACAGCTAGCTCAAGGGGTGTCAGCATCCAAAAGTCACTGAAGTCTCAGCCTTATGCTTGACGGACCCAAAGCCTTCTGTCTGGGTTGTGATATCCTGGGCATAAGGCCAGGACAGATTTTGTTCCCACCTTTGCTACCAGTTTGTTGCAGGGCTTTGGGAGTTTTGTACCTCAGTTTCCCCACCCTGGAAATGAAAACTGATCTTTCTCAGAAGGAGGTGAAAACAGATGTCAGTTAGATTGCACTTATAAAACACATTGAGGACAAGTGTTTTGTAGCTGCTAAGTATTATTATACTGAGGAGGCTCAGCTGTGACCCACTCAAAAAAATGCAGTGGCATTTGAATGTGTAGTCCCCAAGGCTTAAGAGCATTTTGGCTTCATATGATTTAGTCTTTCCTCATCCCTTTTGAAAACTCAGATCCAACTTCCCACTGCTTACCTTTGTATGACGCTCCAAAAAACTCACATCTGTGAGGAAGGGAGCCCATCATATCACAGGTCGTAAAATTTGCATGTTTATCGTAGACAAGAACAGGACAACAAACTGGAAGAAAATTGCAGTGGAATAGCAAATATGGAGTATATAAGGGCCTGATCCTATGGCTGTGGAGAGTAGCGTGAACTTTATCGCTCTAGTGACTTTTGTGACTCCAGCTCAGAGAACTCACAAACATAAAGAAGGGACTAAGTTCACAATTCAAATACATTTTTTTCTCTGTCACACTGCAAAAATACACATACGGAATTTGGTCAGTTCTTTGTAACATCCCTTGCCTGTGGTACAATCACAAACTGGAGTTAATCTAACACTGAGTCTCTGAGCAGCTTTAGATAGATGACAATTTTAAAAACCAGCTTTCAAGTAACTGTCTTCTTATTTCTGTAAAATGTGGAGTTCCCAAAGAAAATTTTGCATGGCCCAGTGTCCAGAACTGTTAGAACTACATCCGTGAGCATTTTAATATCTTAAGACAATTAGCAAGACATTTATAGAAATAGAAGTTCCCTATGTCCCTAGGTAGATTGTGAATACTGTGCTTTAAAATGGAAATGTCCTTGTGAGTGGAAAAAAAAAATTGGTTAATACAAGATTTTCTGAAAATGCATTAATTACACGGGTTTTTTTTTCCGAGAATTAGTCTATCATTAGCAAAAGCTTCTGGGTGAGAGACTACAAAACAACACAGTTTCAATTCCATTTTTAAAGTCTCTAATTCTGTTTGTCTACATTGCACTGATCTGTCAGTATTGCACTAAGAACACCAGGACACGTTTGGGACAACGTAATTCAGTACTGAGATTTGTCAGAAACTTGTTCATACAAAACTTATGCAAATAAAGGATGGATACAAGCTCTAGTGAAAAACATGACTTAACTACCCTGTAAAGATTCAGGAAAAAATATTAAAGCCTTCTGCTATGCAGCAGGTTTCTTTTAATTATGGCAAAAAAAGTCTAGAGAGTATACTAGTTATTAAGCAAAGTGCACCAGGAATTACAGGATCAAGATAGAGCAGTTACTCTGAGCCAAGAGCTTTCCTGTTCCCATTTCCTACACTTTGGTACTATACAGTATAAACCAATTGTGTACGTGGTAGGTGTACACAGATACATATATAAAAATGTATACACACATATATGTAGACACGCACACACATACGAACACTGCATGGAATTGAGAAGCAGGCAAATGACAGAAGATCTCAATTTTTTGGTATGCAATTAATGCTTACATTAAATCTCTTGAGCACCTTGCTTCTTGAGCACCCTGCCAGCCCAAACTTTTCCATCTATAATATGACTATAAACCAGTCATTTTTGGTCACTTCAGGTTTCAACTGAATTTAGGAACTGCTGTAAACTTTGAGGTAGTCTTCTAAGAACAAACTTGGAGGCAGAGGTTAGTGAGAATTTTTCCTTTGTTTAGCAGCACATACAGTTCGCCAAAGAACACAGGTTCCATGAGATAATCATCACCTTTTGAATTAGCGTACTTTAGTAGGAACAGGACAGAGCACATCATGTGTGTATGTTCACGGTTGCACAGCAAGTGATGCAATTGACATCATAGTTTAAGCACTATTTCCTGCTTCTCTTAAATTAAAGAATTCTTTTGGATTAAAGAATGAGGTCCAGAAAGGCAAAGCAGACTAACCTCCCCCCAGTTTGTTGCTCTTTCCCAGCTCTTCTACAGCCAGGTTCAGTACTAGAGATTCCCAGATAGTCATTATCCAAAGAATTCCAAAGCTAAGGCATTGCAGAGTTCAGTCAGCCTTCCAGATACACTTCGGACCCTGAGTTACTCAGAGTAGATCTAACTAATGCCCCACGGTAGAGAATAGGATTTAGTGGATATATTATCTCAGTCAGACTGTTAGAGGTTTTTTTGATCTTCTTTTGGGTATTGGGTATCCATTAATTTCTAGTGTTAAACACTTGATTTAGGAAGATGCTTCCATTTTCAGGATATAGCAATTGGCTAATGATGCCTAATTAAAGTCTCCAATAATTATGTGCTTTTAAAAATACATATGGAAAGACACATACATTGACTTGGGTTATAAAGACCAGTGAAATATACTTGTACACTGAAATATTATTGAGCATGTGACCAATTTCAGTGGCTGTAGGCAGACCTGTAGTTTAAGAGCAAAGAACGGTATATTGGGAGATCAGATTTCTCTTACCAGTTCTGCCATTAATTTTCTGATTGATCTTGAGCAGGTCACACAGACTCCTTATGGGGCTGCTTTGCCATCTGTAAAACAAAAATAACAGCTTTTAGCTACCTCTGTAAAACTCACTGTGATCTTTCACTAAAAATGTCTATTGAGTTCAACACATAACTAGAAAAAGTTCAAAACCGGAGCTAGGTTGTTTTACATCAGCTGAGGCTTTAGCTCATGCAAAGGAGATAGAATTGAACAGAATCACAGTTGAAGTAAATGTAACATCTCAAGACAAACAATCGAGTCTGGAAAAAGACAGGCGCAATAGGGCGAGGACTGTGTTATATGCGGAAGAAATCAGTGCTATGCAAACAGAGCTTTCTGAGTCACTGTCGCCAGCCAGCCACACTTGAGAATTTCCCCAAAGGACAACTCGGCCAAACTCACTGGTGAATCTCTTCCTGTTTTTCCCACCGAACACATCTGGAGTTCTTGGAGGACAGGTAATGAGTCTAGGGAGAAGCTGGAAGATTACAGATTAATGGCAGCTTGTTCATAGCAATCACAAGTAGTGACAACTGCATTGCCTGCAGTGAACACGGGGCGAATCGCACAGTTTTAACCCGCAATTGTGCATGTGTGTGTCACACAAACCCATCACCACTGTCAGTATTTAGCAGCCACAAATCAATTTGCTCAATATAGAGACCAAATATTCAACTCGTCATGTAGACTGAATTTGCCTCTGTCTGACATTGTGTTGGTACAAGGGAGGGGTGAAGAAAATTGTCCAACAGTACTCAACAGAGATTACCAGGTTTCATAACCTGGCACCTCGGAGTGCGCACAGAAGAAATTCAGGGTCCTAGCAGGAATCCCCTCTCTTAGCTGATGCTGAGTCTAAGGTTCCCATGCGATTTCCTGCACCAGGGCATGCTCTCAAGGCAGAAGACTTCTACTGCCAGTTGCTGTCAGCTGAGCAAAGAACGCAATCAGGTCACACAGGGTTTCATTACAGGGAATATACTCCTTTAAATTCAGGCTCTTTTCCATCAGACACAAACCTGGTATTATCTTCTTTTTATCATTGCAAATAAAGGACAGGCTCATAAAGCAGAGGTTACAGACAATGTTACTGCAGCTGAAAGAGTAAATGAATGCTCACAGCATTTCTCTTTGTCTTATTCCTTGTATCTGGCCACTGGAAGGTTGTATGGGGGGAACTACAATAAGCTAGCTGCATTTTTTTCTAATTTTCATATTGCAGAGATATTAGCTCACAGAGGCAGTCAGCAAGTAAAATTGGTTGTGCCTGGGAAGTTTTGAGCTCCCTGTTCTGTGAACCTCGAAGTTCAGAACCGTACTGGTCCTTTTATCACCAAAATTTCCCAGTCCTTCCTTTTTTATAGATGCACAGAAAGCTTGATTTTTTGCTGGAAGTTAAATATTTTCAAGCTTTTGCAACTAGTGAATGATTGCTGCACTCTGCCATAGAGGTAGTTGCATTTCTGTGCTGGGTGAGTGAGTCTTATGGAACTAAATCTCATTTACCAGAATCACTATTATGTGAAAAAACTCATTTGACTTTGGGAGAAAAGAGGAGAAAATATAAGTGGCTTGGCCAAGAAATGATGAAGTGGTGAGAACAATATAGTGATCTGAAGGGCACAGTCTTTCCAACAGGAAAGGAATTATTCATGTTTAAACAAAGCAGTATAGCCAGGACTGAAGGGAGGGAAATAAGAAAGGAAACATTTAAATGGTAGCAGAAGGTATTCCCTGATAGGGAGGTCCATTGAATTGTGGAATTGTATCCCACAGGAATTTCTGATTTCTTGGAATAGCAAGGTGGCATTAATAACAAGAAAATATACAATAAGAAATAATCTTGTGTTGGCTAAAGAGATAGATAACGGTCTAACAGGCCACCGGGATCTTTTATGATATGATGATGTGATGCATACAAAACAAAGTCATGTTTTCAGATGTATATCAAATAACAAAAACCCCCCATCTCTAATCCTAAAGCTGATTCTAACGAAAGATTTTCATATAACTTGAATAAAAATATATGACTTCAAAACAGTTGAACAAGGCTGAGCTTCACTTAGATTCTATTGTCTTTAACTGAGGCACATGGATATTTAAATGGAGTTTAGGCTCTACTTAAAACCAGCAAAGTATTTAGAGATTTCACTTTTGAGATCAGTCTCTCTAAATGGAAAGGTAGAAACTTCTAAAAGCATTTGCCATTGGTCTGACATCCACACAGCTAATGATGATTACTACTCATGAAAGTATCAGAAAGGTCTGAGTTTTTCTCCCAAATATTATTCTTTAAGCCGAGACAGACAGAAATGAGAATTTTTCCACTGTAATCCAAAGTACATGTATAACATATTTACCAGTCCCAACTGTTTAAAAATGCCAAGGCAGAGCCTAAACTGTGTAATTGGCACAAAAATCTTGAGCTCTTGTAATACAATGTTGGTTTGGTTTTACTTGTTTTCTCTTTTCTACCCTAAATTTTAAAAGGGATTTGGATATCTGACTCCCATTAAACAATTTTAAAAACACCTTAACAATGCAGTCTTTGAGTCTTCCGAGAGCAGGCAGGCCCCTTTTCAAGCCCCCCACAAGCAATGGAATCATACTTTATTAAATGAGAATTGAAATTCTCATGCTACCACTTGACTAGAGGAGCTGGAAAACCCACAAAAAACACCGTTAGGCTTGTGATGAAATATTAGACAGTATGATATTCAGCACTAGCCTCCAATTTTCTCTAGTGCCAGTAACTGAGGGCTGCTTTTGTAGCACTTATATAGCTATCTACCCAGCTGAAAATCACAAATCTAATCACTTGGTTTTCAAAGTCCTCAGAGTGCACTTACAAATATTCATTTCCAATCAATTTGCACCTGCTAATATTTCTCAACTCTCACATGTGATGACAGAGTCAGAAGCAATGCTGGTGCTTATTATTTCTATAGCAATAGCATAAAGAGGCTCTGTGCATAGATCACAACCCATTGTCCAAAACAGGCACAGCATAAATAGGAATTTCTTTCGAGAGGCTCTTTTAGAAAATCAGTATATACGCATGTCTTCTTTTACACTGTCCCCTTAGCTTCTACTAGGCTCATAATTCAGACAGTCCTCGAGCTTTCAGGAGTCCTGAAACAAACATCTTTGTCTGTCATAGGAAATGAGATATCTGGGAAGGGCTCACTCATCAAGTCCAAGTCTAGGTAAAAAGCAGAGCAAAACTGGAGAGCCCTTTTCTTTGGGCTCATATCTGACAAGACAGAGGCTGAACGCTAGCTAGGCTGCAATAGCCTCCCCCCTCTTCCATGATAAGTAGGCATATAAATAAATAAATAAATGGCATCCTAACTGCACTGAGAACTCAATAAAACAATCACATCAAATATGAGGAGGTATAAATCTCATGTCTGCACAGGTAACCCACTCAATTGCTTTTATTATGGCTCAGCCTGACTCCATTTATTACCATCCGTGGCCTGGGTGAAGGATGTTTGCATGGAGGGTGGTCTCCTGGTGAAATCCTATCCTTGGAGCAGTGACAATCAGACCATACAGAGGTGGATTTTGGTGGGGAGACCAAAGGCAGATCCATCTGTCTGCATGAAAACCAATCAATAACCCTGTAACTAGACCCCTTGTCACTGGGAAATGGACAACACAATAGTTCAATCCTGGAGCCATAGGAGAGGAATAGCTGTGGTTGGAGTGTGAAGAATGACAGGAGGTATGCATGAACTGTTTGAGACATACGGAGAAAACACATCTGTCTATATAGATATCGAGGAGGAGTGATGGTATAGGGGCAGTGTAGAGGGTACATTAATACACAGTAGGCAAATTTGAAAGGTTGATGTGTTCTGAAGTGGACAGGGGGAAGGAAAAAGCAGAACTATACTGCATTCTTTTGTACAGGACATTTATATGGGGACTGTGAGTGCAATGCAGAGAGGCACCTTTGGGGAAATGTGCCTGCTGGCTGGACACTACACATGAGTATATCAGTATATGGTAGAGAACATGTATCTCTGAGCGGGCACATAGATGGTGACACAAAATGCTGCTAGGTGAAAGGAAGCATATGTGTGAGTTTGATGTGGTCAGGGAAGGATATTTCTTTGTCCTTTGTCCATCTTGGGATTTATGTGTGTACTAGTTTTGACAGAGAGGAGGAAGAGTGATGTGTCAAAAGCCTGAGCTAACGGACTGTGAGTCCAGAGATACACTTCCCAGAAAATGCTATGTATTAAACATTTACCCAAACCTCGCTGTTAATTCAGGAAGGGAGATTCTGGTGGCTTGTCTCTCCCTGTGTGAAAAACAGAAATAGGACATTTCTTGCTTCTGTCTTCCCCTAGCTCTGCAGTTCCTGTAGCATTTCTAAAAACTGCACAGTGTATTGTTCTCCAGGCTTCTAGCAACTTCCCTAACACATGCACACATGCATACATACATAGGGATGTTGGAGTTTGCCTCTAATAACTGTTCCCTTCTGGGGGCCAATTTAGTTTTTATTTGTTTAGCTCTGTTTTGAACAGGTCCTCCTCCTTCCAAGGTAAGAACCTTCCCTCTCTGCAGGGTCCAAGGCATAAGGGTTAAATATCCATCTCTGGTTGGGAGGCAAATTGCATGAAGAATTGTGATCAGCTCTGTTCAAAATGTCCATCACTGTATTTCAGTTGAGAAGGGTGGTATTCATATTCTGCAGGGCAGACTGATGTCTGTTAATTCGTAAAAGGAAAAGCAGAGACTGCAACCAGATGACAGTCACAAACGAAATCCTCACATATCTGTCAGACAGGATGCCCTGCAACACTTCTAGTTTCACGGTAGTTTGCATGGTTATGGCAACAAAACCAGCACCCATTTCATTGGTCAGGAAAGCTTAATATCCCAGCCCTTTGATTCCCAGTACTAGTCCTCATTTGTTTCAAGGTGGGCCAAAATGTAAGTGCAAAGATTATCCCAGTATCCACTTTCAAGCTCTCACTTTAAAATTGTACTAGTCTTTGGGCACCAACATTTCAGATCTTAGAGGGACTATTGCCTCTCAATATACTCATGTTTCTCTAAAAATTCTTTTAAGAACAGATTTTGGTAATCTGCCTCTAAAAAGAAAGACCACAACACAATGTAGGTATGTAATAGTGCCTGCTGTTAATATTTCCCTAAATTTAGGCTACTTCTTGGTTGTTTAAGTGTAGACTTTTGAGCTTGAAAAATTAAACATTTATACATAAATTACACATAAACAAAAAAATTACATACACATTTATAAAATCAATGTGGAAGGGAGGAGATGTAGAAGATGAGAGAAAAGGAAGAAATAACATTTCTGAAGAAAAGGACATCATGTTGGCACACTGAGGGCACAGGGAAAGTGTATTTCTGGGATATGCTGTGTACAAATGGTCCAAGGCTGTGCAAGCAGAGGCAGAGTGGAAAATGTGCAAAGTCACAAATTCCCTTTCCCTTTGGAACAACAGCAAATTTGGAGTTTAAAAGAGACAATATTTGTGGTGCCGACTCTGGCAGGCAGAGCCACAACATGAAGCTCCCAGAACAGGTAGAGAGCACAGCTGGTTAGGGTTGGAGTAGGAAAGGGCAAGACATAAAGATGCAGGGAAAGGCTAAGGTAGATTTGACTTGGATACTGTCAAAATCAGCCCTACTGTGGTTTTACAGAAGGCAGTTTTGGCCACTGTGCCAAACAAGGTGCAGAGTGTCATTCAGTATTGACATCCAACTCCCTAATGCGGCGTTAACAATTTCAGGCTACACGTGTGCCTGAGTCTGGGGTCTGTGCATATGAAAGCAGCCAGGATGGGAACAGTGTGTCTGGCTGTGTGCAGATTCTTGTGAGGTGCACAACCTGGAGGGCAGGAAGGAACTGCATGAGTGAGTCTGGATGCTTGCACATGACAAAGCATGTGTAAATTTGTAAATTTGTAAAAAGACGACTGCCATGATTCTAAACCCACTTTGCAGTTTACATTAGGTTTTGTGACCTGCAAATATTTAAAGAAAAATACGTGCCTATGGGTGACCCTACTATAGCTCTTGGTGCCCAGCAGGCAAAACTGGCAGAGCTGTTGGCACAGGGAGACATGAAATGGAAGGGAGCATGGTCCATTTCAGGTGGATGTGTGTAGAAGGAAATGCCCCTGGCACAGTGAAAGACAGGGGATAAAGTGATGCTGGGGAATACAGTCTTTAGAAGCATGCAAAAGGAGGGTGCCAGCCCTGTAAATGAAACCTTAGTACTGCTGAGAGCACCACCTTTCCAAAATGAAAGCACCTTCTGCATCATTTGAATGTGCTCCAGGATCATTCTGTGCACAGTGAAGTAATTTGAGCATGGAAACCCGGGTGCACTTGTACAGATAAACTGCTGAGTCTCTATTGTTCCACCAGACAACCTTCTCTGTAATGGATATTTGGGCGAGACATGCCCTATACCCCATGACATGTGTACAAGGAGGAGCACGGGCATATCACCAGGGCAACATATCCAGCTGGGAGTATAGACTTATAGCCAGTAGGTATTATTGGTCTGTGTAAGAACTAAGAATAGTCTTGTCCATGGAAACCGTGTCACAACTCTGCAGTTTCGTGCAGGGAGTCATAGTGGTGAGCAAAGGCACAGCAATATGTGCCTTGGGAAGTCTGTCTAGTTTTGGGGGCTCTGTGTGGGATTCTGCGTGACCGCTTCCCAATGGCAAGACAGTCTTGCAAATGCACTGATGAACTATGGTTGTAAGCAGATGCATGGGGCAGTCCTAGCAGTGTTCATACCTTTGTCAGCAGCTCTTTGGGGCATACCTGGGGATAAGGTGCTATGGCAGCCATACAACCAATACGCTGAGGAAAATGCAACTGATGAGATGGGCAGTATCAGTAACAGTTGTGCAAGTGTGTGGATGATTAAGTTGCATCTGTTGAGATGTGTGAACACAGAAGGCATATGTCAGGGCAGTTAAATATATACAAGAAAATGTCATGTACAACTGTGGGTGCACGTGCCTGTTGCGGGTACCAGTGCAACTGAGGGAATGAGGGGAGTATATGACACGATGTATTTGTCAGAGTGGTTGTGTGGTGGTTCACTTGACACATGATGCAAGAAGGGGACACATGGGGGTAGTGGGGGCAGACAAGATTACACTAAAGGAAGTATTTCTAATTATAGCTATAGTTTAATGCACTGGACCCGGCCCTCCTCTCCTCTCCCCTCTCTTCCTCTTGCACTCTTCTCCTCATTACTCAGGTTATCTTGTTTGGGTTAAGAGGCCAATTTCAACAGACTATAATTGAAGAGTGAAGAGAATCTGATAAGATAAGGAAGGGACATCATTCCTCAAGGGATCAATAGAGGTTTCATGTTCCTCCTTCCCCTGCTGTGTCCCTAACACACTAACACTCTGTCCATGGGCCTGGTTTATTTGCTCTGCTTGTCTGCAAGACCAGGAAGGAAGCATAGGAGCAGAGGGGGGCTGTAGCCCCTGTCTGTCACACAGCCAGAGCAGGGGAAGGGGCAAAAGGAAGGGACCATGGGGACACCAGAGGCAATATGGTCTCCTCTGGGAGTCATGAGGAGGCAGGGAGGTGACAAGCCTGATGCCCTTCTGGCTCCGGCAGGGGCACAGACTCACAGGGGAGGTATTCACCTTTGGCCCTTCATCTCAGCATTGTGCTCTGCAAGGAAGGGATATAGATAACTTTTCTAGATTTAGGCTTGCTTTTCCTAGCATCCATGTGCAGACAAGCTCAAGCTTTTTATAAGCACTCACAGGGTGATTGTCAGGGCCCGTCAGGGTGAGAGAGGTATAATTATCCCTTCTACAGGGAGGGCTGGTAGCTGCTCCTGACTAGGCTTATGTAAGGATCTGAAGTTCAGGCTTGACAGACCCAGTATCTTACAAGTCATTCTTAGCAGTATTTTACAAGTTGTTAACAGTTTTTTGGACCAAACCAGCATGAGAGGATCCCCTTAAGAAACACAGAGCTGTCTCAGCAGTAAATATAGGTCCCCTCATGGTAAGGCTGCCAGGGCTCCCACACTGCACAGGCAGAGTTTGGTCCACTCCTGATTCATGCTCCTTGGCAGGAAGATGCGTATCTTGCAGAAGCAACATGAGATCCACAGGGACCCATGCCCATGTGAGATCCATATGAATGTGCAGGCAGCTGGGGCACTGGGAAGAACTCCCTGCAGGAGGTCCAGCCTCTCACATCAGGCAAGCTCTGCATTCCCCTGTCCCTGCAGCTTGCGTAGGAATACTCAGGCACAGGAAGATGAGCTGAGAGGTCAGCACAGAATCCAATGCAGATCCCATACAACAGGGCTGGCAAGTTGCTGGAGAGACTGAGACTCAGAGGGGTCTGAGGCTGAGATATCTTCTTCCAGCTGATTTCTCTTTTATTTTTAACACCCAGAGAAACAGAAGCTGAGAGCAAGTCAGTCATGCAGTGAGCATGTGGCAGAGTTGGGAATACAACCCAGATCCCCTGACTCCCAACCTCAGGCTTTAACCACTAGACCATGCTTCCCTCTAAGCCACCTTGAACTTTCCTCAGTGAGGATGGGGGCTACTAAGCCTCTGTGGGCTGCAGTTTACCAAGCTGTCAGGAGTGTGTTCACTGGACCGCCTCACCAGAGACAGCCTTCCTCACGCATGCTAAAAAAGTTGAAAAGAAATTCATTTCATGGCCGGTGGTTGCTTAAAAAAGGCGATTCCAGCATATGTATGTGATAAATGTTAACTGTGCATTAATCGCATTAAAGAGGACCCTATAAACTTTTCATTTCTAATTAAATTCTGGCCGGTGATTCTGGCGAAGCCAGCTCACTCCGGGCCTTTGTTTATGTGGAAAATTAAAATGCAAATACAATGGAATTTATTTCCATTACTAGAGTGATATGCTGGGCTTCTCTGTTTAACAGCCTCCAATTATTTTTCTAACAGGTCTCTCTCCCTTCCTCCCTCCCTCTCTCCTTTCCTCACTCCCTCATTTTTTTCCCTTCTCCCTATTACCCTGATACTGCTACCCCAATGGGAGGGGTGGGAGCTGATAAAGCAGTGGGTGCCCTAAGAACCATGTAATCTGTTGAAGGTCAAATTCAGGACAGAATACAGAGGAGGAAATGGGGAAAAGAGCGTGATAGCACAAACAAGGGAGCAGGGAAAGTAACAAGGCTTGTGCTAATGCAGTGAGGAGTAAGGAGTTACCTATTAGCAACCTCACTGAAAAATAGAAACTAAATTCACTGGCTTGCTAAATCCCAGCCATATAGATGACCTGACAGAAAGAGGTCATGCATCTTTCCTTGATGGGATATTTTGGTAAGAGGGTACAATTGGGAACGCTTTCTGGAAGTCTTCTGGATCTTTCACAGCTTTTTCATAGACTTTGTCTGGATGTGACCGCTGCTGGGCTAAATCCTGATGGCTGAGGAAGGACAGGACAGGCCCAATGCCAGACACATTGCCTGTGCAGAGCAAATAAATCCATGCGGCAATGACACATAATCATCAGCTGAAAAATAACTGAACCCCGTTGTTCATTTCTAAGGGACCAAATGTGGCTACACAGTCTTAAGGCATTATTGCACAATATCCACACAAGTCAGAAACCATTGCACAAACTCAGAGATTCGCTGTAGGTTTAAAAATTCTTAACACATATATTTACTGCTAAATGCTGCTGACACAGAATCCCATTCTTTCCTACATACAGGAAAGACCCAGGTCAGTTCATACTTGGAAACATTGCCAGTCATTCACACACAGATCAGAGGCATCTGCTAACTGACACGGATGCCCTTCTATCCATTAATACAGAAAGTCACACAAGAAGACCCTTGCAAAGGCAAACGTACACTTCACTGAAGAGATATGTAATCATTTATAGATCCCTTCACAGATTCAGTCAAATCTATTTGAAACTTCACAGTATAGTCTTGCATATAATTGTGAAGAAATTTACTCAAAAACGTAACCAAAAGGTCTTAGCAAAACCCCTGACTACATTAGAAGGCCCACACACATGTAAACATATCCCATAGCCTTAGAAACCTGCTCACCAGTTATTCACAAGTAAGTGGCCACAGATCTTGAAGCATGGGCTGAGAACCAGCCAGACATGCCACCTTGTGTGTCACACATGCGCAAGAGACGTACCTTCAGCACTCCCCGCTGGCAGGGAGAGCTTGGGAGCCAAAGGGATATTCTTTTAGTGCATGTGAGCATCTTAAGGAATCACCTAGTGTAAATGATCCTGCCCCAGCAGAGACACGGAAACAGGAGAAGGACACATTCACTTACAACACTGAAAAGAGGCCATTACCCAGTCAAACAACCCAATCCCTGACATCATTATTCAATACACAGGAGTCCTGAAATGCACACTAACTCAATCACAGAGACACACGATTACAAAATAATACTGATGGAATCAATGAGACAGACATGCGGTCATACAAAGCGCACCCACCCTGGTGTTAATACACAATAACAGCCGCCCAACAAGCGAATACAAAACAGCCATTCACAACCACAGGGCAAAACATGGGGCCACATTCTCAAAGGAGTCTTGAAAACTCTGGTAACAAAACCCACCCTTGCCAGAGTGGGCTTAGAGCAAAACTTAGGGCATGGGCAAAATCTGGCAGTTGTCAGCCTAGTGAGTAGCAAACAGTAAAAGCCTTGTCGAGCAGCACACTGAGCACATTTATGTCCTAGTGAGGCTAGTGGTCTCCCAGGGTGCTCAAAACCATGCAGGATTGTACCCACAGCCATTGAAATAGACTGGTCCAATGAAGTGACACCTTTGCTCAATGACCAAAAGCACCATGCAGTCAGTCTTAACACAAGCAGGGGTGCATGACATTCAAGACTCACCAAAACACAAGCCAACATAAGAAAGCAAAGCCTACAGAATATCAGAAACAAAACAAGTGCCCACTGTGGATAGGTGTAAACACTGTTCAGCACCCAAAGCCACAGAATCATTTCATGGACATGCTTCTGCAAAACAGCCCAATCCTCTTCCCAAACCACAACAGCACACCCCAACCTAATACAGCACTAGTGTCTTTCCCCTTTAGAGAGGAAAGCAGAAAAGTGACACACAGAACATGCTCATAACACCAAAAATAATCAGCCTTCCTTGTGCCTCACAGACTGTGCAAGAGCATGCTAACCCAAGCTCTTAAGACACAGCCCAAACAGCCAGCTTTTGCAAATCCTGCATGATCTTCTTGGGAGGGTGATAGGAACCAGACTGTAAGTCCTTACCCTGGCACAGCAGGCATCAGTCTGTAGCAGGTTGCATACACAAGAATATGATGTTTTTGAAAAAACCACCAAGGCTGGGGGAAGACTGCTGTCAGTTGTGTGTGCCTGCGTGCATTGTGTGTACAGGAATTCCCCTTCCTCTACCAAGTGCCGCTGCTTGTAGCCATTAAAAAGCCCAGGTCCTCATGCTGGGTGTTCAGTGAGTATTGATTCAGTCTGCAAGCAATTTTAATATTTCTTCAGGGACTTTCCAGCAACAGCACAAGTCATTAATTCACCCTCCCAAATTGCTTATTCAATAGAAGGAACATGGCTCCTGAATAAAGTCCCAGAATTTATGTGACTCACATGAGTCAGGAGGTCAAACAACTGTTATGGAGCGAAGTTAAAAATCCAAATAAAATATTGACACTTTTTTGGGAGTGAGGGGAGGGAGGAGGGGGAAGGCAAAGAAAAGGTATTTAAAATAGGGTTTTGTTGCAATGCCCCCAGGATAAAGAATGGAAAGAGATTGAAGACAAGCTGGAGTTTGTAAAATCAATGGGATTTATTGCATATCCGCTTGGCATTTAATAACTCCTTCCTTTCCATCTTCCCCTGCTCTGTTTGTACATGGGGGAGATAAAAACTACAAATAACCAGCCACAACGTACACAGACAGACACCCCAAACACAAACACACAAAGGCAGGCATGTGCAGGGATGAATGTTACTGTAAGGCAGTGACATAGCATCAGAAGGTCCTCTCAGGACTCAGGATCTTGGCTGAACTAGATAGAGTCATTCACATATGGCATTACATATGCCCACACAGTAGCAGATAGTGTGTGTCCACAGCCTTTTTTAAAAAAAAAAAAAAAGAAAAAAAAAGACTGTGAGGGGAAACTGAGGCACAGAGTGAATTAAAAGAGTCTGCTCAGGCACAGAGCCCATCAACAGGGTAGCTGGAACCAGGTCTCCTGATGCCCAGTTAGTGTTTTTTGCTGCTGAAGACACTGCTTTTTACAGGAATGAAAACACACGAAACACACAAGATCAGACTGCAAGAACCATCCATCTCACAGGAGGGACACACAAACCACACAAAGAAGAAATGCACCTACAGACACCATGCAAGCCCATCCATATGCAGATAGATGCATACACAGATACAAATACATACATGCTTTTACTAAGCTCATTGTTATTCAGAAAGCACCACGGCTAGATTACACACAGAAGTAGAAACATACCTGAGACAGACAGACCTTCAAATGCCTGTGTATACAAATGCAAAAGCACATACAGACACATACTGGTACATCAGTATAGCCTCCCACGGCAGCACATCCACACCAAAAAAGTTGCACAACTGATGTGCTTCTGCAAACCTGGATTTTACTTACAGCGGTACCCTCTTAGCTAGCTGCACAGAAATGGATGCCCACACATGCAAAAGTGCATTCTGCACAAGCATATTAATATATAGGACTGTCTTCTTATTGCATTATACTGTAGATGTTTCAGTGAAACCATGTCAATTTTCTACCAGTCAAAGATCTGAAACTGCTGTAGACATCAAACAACATTATTCATTAGCAATTACTCCATAAAAAACAGCACATAAAAATGTAGCCTAACCATCTAATCAAACAGTACTTGATGGCTTGGGACATTTAAGTGGGCTTTCTTTGTTTTATTTGGGTTTTTTGCTTGCCTGGTTGACTTTTTGGTAAAGACTTAAGGCACCTGCTTTCTCTGAGTTGAGATTTTCTGAAAGGCAATTTTTCAAGGGCTTTTTTGCATTGTGATAAAAATAATGTTTGACAGTATTTCCTTCCTAAGACATCTGCTGACCAAATAGAGACTGTGGTTTAAAATTCAGCAAGGTAATGAAAAGTTTGAAATTTCCATAATGGCACTTTAAAAATATTAATACTTTTGCATTAAAATATGCTTCTGTCTTATTTCTAAGATTATTTTGTTCGTGATAGATTTTGCAACAGCCCTTTAAAAGGCAAAGTAGAATGTTTGGGTCACCTTATGCTACCTCCTGTCTTCTTAGACTACAATATATTCAAGAAAAACTGTAAAAGTAGAATAGTTTTTAAAATACCATCGCCTATGTCCCTCTGTATTCCTATACCTGTGAATCGTGATTGCATGTGATCTTGTTGAACTTAAGTTAGATAGAAAAATGAAATACATGCTGATTTACAGCTGGAGGCATTCCAATTCATTAAGTGAACGAGTACTTAATTCAGATTAAGGAGACCGTGTTTTGAAATAATGGAACTGGATAAAATCACTAAAATCACTGAAAATATCATGATTTTCAGAAAGAATATATCATAATTTGCAATATAGTATTCTACTGCAAAAGCCTAACCTGCAAAATTTGAATAATTCAATATTTATAACTCAGGTCTTCAGATAGTGTTAAACAATTGCTGCACCTCTTCTAAATCAACCGCAGCTAGTGCCTGGCTCCATGTGTCAAGCACTAGACAAATTGGTCTTAGAGATTACTAAAGCTCACCGGGAGAAAAGTTGCCTGCATGGGGATGTAGGGATGAGGAAACACTTGTGTGTGTGTGGGATGATCATTTAAACTGCTCCTCTTGGGAGGCTGGTTGTCAATTTGGAGTTGTTGAAGGAGTCTCAGCTGAGATGGTTTCATTGACAGGGAATAGGCAACTGGCTTGTTTACACAGGGTCAAATGACGAAATTAATCTGAATTAACTTTGCGAGGACATTGGTTAAAAGCATTAAAACATTGTTCAGGTGCTCATTCAAAATTTGAGTGTCCTAAATTGAATTTAGTTCACTTCATTTCCAAAGTGAATTAAGCTAAACTAAATTAAAGCTGCCTTAATTCTAAACAAGGGAGTCAGAGGTGTAATGTAGTTTAACTAGACAACTTTAATTTCACATATTCAGTTAATTCATATTAGTTATTTTGCACAGCCGTATGTAGATAAACCCTTAGACCACAAACTCCTATGGACAGAAACTGAATTTATACAGGAGCTGGGAAAAAGGTACCCAGAGGTGCAGGGTACTCTACTGGCCATTGCAATTGTAGCAGAAAACGATAGATATAATAGGCTGGTGAAGGCCCACAGAAACCTATAGCTCTGCAGTTAATCAGATGGATACCAGATATGTTATTTAGAAATAGAGCAGATCTACATTCACAAACTTATACAGTATGCAAATATACACAGGTATATAATATAGCCTTATAATACAGCAGGGTTTCCCAGTAATTATGTATCAGTATTCATATATGTTAGCTATTACATCATGGATATCATAGCCATGTTACGCATTAGTTCTAGGTGGTTACAACTTATTATTTGTAGTAAATGTGTGGTGCTGTACAAAAACATCCATATCGCTAGTTGGTGATGCTTACAAGCCACACATCTGAATGTATTTTCCCATTAAACTCTGTTAAAACCTGCAATGGTTGAACAAATGTTTATTAATTCTTCATGGGGACTAAATATATAATATGTGACCCAAATGTCTAACTCCGTGCAGACCCATAGGCAAAGATAAACAAGTATGTCAGTTGTGTGGCAAATTAAAAAATACTGAGAACCAGTGCATTGCAAACACAATATGGACACACAAACATACAGATCGTATTCGCTGAACATTAGACCTGAGCCAAGCAGACTTTTTACAGATTTGTCTTTTCATTATGAAAAATGGTTATGTCCTATAAATATGAAAACTAGACTATCTTCTACAGAGATGGGCACCAACTTGATGCTGGAAGCCTATGTAGCATCCACACGCTGAAGTGCTCACCTGTGTCTAACTGCTTTGGGTGGCACAATAAAGCAAGGAAACAATTATACAAGAGCAGTGAGGACTAGAACAGGAAGAGAAAGGTTCAGGTTCTCCATGAATATTTTCAATGTGGTTTTGAATCGGAACTTCAATAAAATTCTACAGCTAAATTTTCAGCGTAGTTGGAACCTGCTTTTTCAATACAATACAAATATATTATACTGATTTTTATTTTTTAGCATAGTCTTTCAGCTGAAAAAGGTAATTTTAAAGGGGAAAGCCCCCAATTTTTCCATTTCTGACTTGCATTCTTCTCACAATTTTATTTCTTTAAAACCCTAGGTAAAAATAACATTAGATGTAAATTGTCACATTCTCAGCACTGGTTTTATTTTGATTTTCAGCAAAAATTTTCTAATAGTAAGGAGTGTACTGTGAAAATTTTCCTCACTTCTGATCAGCATAGGAAGGCACACACAATGACACCCCTGTAAAGGGTATCATTTGCTTATCCAACACACGCAAGCACGTACTGCAGTGCAGCACTCTGCAGGATACAGAGATAATACACAGCTAATACACAATGCTGCCAAGCCCAAAAGTTAAAAAGTCCTCATTCAGTACCCTCAAAAATGAAGAGACTGGCATAAAATTTGCAAGGCTGTAAATGAGAATGTATTTATTTTTTTTCCTTTGCCTCCAATTCTGGCCCCTTGGGAGGCAGCCAGGTCCCACTTCCACCCAGTCTTTGCAGCCATGAAAGCCAGAAATACCTTGGTATTAAATGAAAGCAGAAGTAATTGTTTATCTTCAAGATCTGAGGCTTTACACAAAATACCAGGTATGGCATAACTTGCAAGAAGGTTGAGAATGTTACCTACATTTATCTGATTCCTCCCAGTTCAAGACTCCCTTCCTAGTACACACATGTCTTCTGTTAATCAAAATGAATGTCCACAAGGAATTCAGCACAGACTCCTGAATTTTGATAACTGGAAATGGGCTCAAAGCAAAGCTTTCAATTAAAAGTTCCCATACTCCAGATTAAGATATTTAACCTTGGCAAGTCCATGTGTTTCTGTAGGTCTTCTTAACTCACCTGCTGGCACAGCCGCTGTTCTGACAGCTCCAGCCCGTGCTGCATGGCAGTCACCGGTGTGCTGGCAGCTCATGGGGCTGTACCCTACGCCAGCTCCATGCTGCTGCAGCAACACTGCTAGCAGGACCCAACCTGGCCAGTCCGTAGGTAACAGAAGATGCCCCTCTGAACTGCAGTCATTGCAGGGTAGGCATACTCAGAAAATGATAAATTCCTAAGAGCTCAAAAATTTCTGTGCCTTTTCATGGCAGAAATGTCTGTGAAGGGGACCTAGCCACTGGTGATGCTTCTCTCCTTATCTCTTCCTGTGGTTTGTTGGTTTTGTAGCTTTTTTTGCCTTTTGTTGCAGAGATTATGAGTTTGGCTAGGGGAAATGGTAGGTCTGTAGCTGCTGGGATGGATACTTTCATGGATGCTGTGAGTTGAATGTCTGTTCCGTAGTTGTCTATGATATTAGAATTTGGTGATTAGATATTAGATGACCCAGGTGGTTCCTCCTAGGCCTGTGTTTCTACATCCAAGAGCAGCAGAACTCTTTTTGTACTATAAGATTTTCTTAATTCACCCTAAATCTGGGATGTCAAACAACTAGGATCAAGTTTGCTTCCAGTATTTTGTTGACTGTATGACATCTTCTAGATGCTTGGATTTAAATGAATTTCTGGAAGAAAGCCTTCCAAATGTGAATTGAGTGTAATAAAAGTAGAAGTACCTACCTGAGGACATTTCTCTGCTACAGTTACTGCTTGACTGCAGCTCATGTAGATAAACTTTAGCCAGCTTTAAGCCAGCTAGCCTGGGTCCTGATGGCTCTGTAGCCACAGCTTTGCACAACACAGCAACTATTCAAGCACACCTGTTTCCCACGTGAGAAGATGTTTCCTACAGCAGCAATTTATTCTGGGAGGACAGACTAGGCAACCTATACACATGGGGCTAACTGTTGTCAAAGCCATCAGTAACAGGGGCATGAAGTTGTGTGTTACTGCTCACAGAATGAGGTGGCAGGCCAACCCCCTGCCTGGCAGATCTCCCACTCCCAAAAGACAGGCATCTTCACCTTTCTTTCCGTCCACCCCTCTTCCTTATGTCTGGACTTGTACCATGTAGCATAGCAAAAGTGGAATGGGCTGAGATCTGCTAGAAGCTGAACGTTAATGCTCTGTTCAAATTAAATGAAATAAAACCATATGGTGTCATCATGGGTCACTGATTTAAAACAACAAAAAAATCCCAGCTCCTCTCTAAGCCCTTCAGATGGTAAAACTGATGCTGTGAATCTTGAGTCTTCTTAGCGTGCAGCCAAAAAATACAGTGAGAGAAAAGGGCAGAATTGGGCTTTTTCTCCTGTTCATAGTGAGCAGGCTGACCTGGAACAAAGTGGCACTTTTTTCCCTATGTCTGCAGGCATGATGTCAGTGTAGCTCCAGTGAAGTTATGGACCTACACAGATTAACAGGAGATAAGGAGTCAAATCTTCTCAGAGAGGGCTGGGATTGTGTTTTGATATATGTAAGGCATCTCCATTTTGACCTCTCATCTAGTTGGAAGCTTTGGGAAAGCAGATAATCCCTCTTCGTGCACCTTTTAGGACCATCAATTTAATCAATCTAATTTATCTGTCATACTTGTGTTTCTATATTAACACAGTATACATGGTCACTCTTCTTCTCTCTCGTTTTCCAAAAGGTAAGGAGAAGAAAATGCAATTTTCATGACAGGAGAGAGTTTGAATGTGTGAATACTGCTTGTGGCCCCTGAATATGGCAGGGTTTGAAGGCATTCTGCTGCCTTGGCAAGGAGCATGAGAGCCTCAGGCCAGCTAGTGAGGAAGCGAGTCTGCTGCTCCTGCCAATGTCAGCTGTTGTTCTGAGGGTTGTAAGTGTTGCGGTAGATTTTGAGAGCAGTAGAAGCTACTGCCCACCTCCTCCACTCCCTAGCAGAAATTATGTTGTGGCTTTTGGGGGGCAACTGCATCTCTGCTCTTCCCAACTACCTCTGCTGCTGCAAATTCAAACACGACCGCCAAAGCCTGTGCAGCTGAAATACAATTCCTGCTGCCTTTGTCTATTTCCCTTCCCTTCACATATAGCCGCTGTCAGCAGGGTACATGTCACTTCTGCTTCAAGCAAGAGAACGAAGCCAATACTGTGCTACAGCTCGCTGAAGCACTTACTTGGCCCGTTATTAGAGAGTCTGAGCCCTTCACTCCTCCTTCCAGCTGTCCTCACTGTGCCCCAGGTGGCACAGCAATGCTCCTATCTTCACACTTCAGGCAGGAAACAGAGCACAGAGAGAAATGCCATTTTTCCAAAGTCTTGATGAGAGAGGTCCATGACAGAGCAAGGAACTGAAGCCCTTCCCTAAGTCGGATTAGGCTCTATCAGACTTTCTATTTCCCTTCCTTCACCCCCAAAATCCCTTGGCTGTTTTTTCTGTGTTACAAAGCTTGCATTTCGTTTTGAACTTTGTGCAAACAAGGCTTCTCCCCCACCCTTTCTTTTGCTCAACTGTGAATTCAGCTATGTTTCAACCTATGCACAGAAACATAGAACTGTCTCCTATTTGAACCAAAGCCAGGTTCAGAGTTCTTAATGCTTGCACCAATCTGCAGCTGAGATATTGTTGACTCCGTGGGGGCTGTCACCAAGGACCCCAAAGCTGCCTCTTTTCTTTGATGCCAGCATCACTGGGATGGTCTCAAGCCCTTTTGTAGGAAGCAGTCTGATGCAGAGAAGGCATCAGTGAGCCCTGCACCGTGTACCCCACAGGCTGCCGTGTCTGTACTGCCGGCACAGCCCATGGCTCAGCAGTACGGCCCGGCACTAATTAAGCAATGCGGCACAGCAGGGTGTGAGTGCCTTGGCCATCACAGCCTCCTCTGGACACACTGCAGAGAAAAGGCTGAAGCTTCACAATGTTAGCCTTCCAAGAACCACTTTAATTGCCCAGTAATGCACACCCTGGGGTCTTGTAATGTGCTGCTAATATGGCGCATTTAAAATATGAATACTCCAAAACAATTACAAGGAGTTTGGTGCTCTGCTGAGTTTATCTTTCCACTATGAAAAATAATCCACAACAAAGGAATATGATCAAAGTGAGGATACCAGTGCGTTCTGAAATCTGCCACACACCACTCTTTGGTGCAACTTCACTCTGTTCTTCAAGGATTAAAAGAATTGCTAGACTGAGACTCCAGATGATTCAAACCTACCTTATCTTCCTCTGATCAGCCCTAGTATAACTTTTTTATTTGAGATAATATCTAAAGACTCCTCTCTGTAGTAAGAGAGGAGAAACCCCAGAGCACACGAGGTTATAAGAGAGTTTGGATGTCAAAGAAGCAAGGAAAGTTTACTATGATTCTTTCATCACATAATTTCTGGACAGGTGTAGAAGTGATTTTTTTTACTTGCTTATTTACAAAGAGTGAAAGTTTTGCTTCTCAGAAAAGACTCTGGCTTAGCTAATTTTGACTTCTAATATTTCTTTTTACCTTCTTGATGAAAGCTTGTTACAATTGTCATACTAGGAGAGAAGATTTTTGCCTCTCTGTCTGTATGCAGAATCAGGAAAAGGAATTGCATTAAAACTGACAAAAAATAATGAAACAAATCAAACATTGGAAATTCATGATCTAATGCTTAACATTTAGGAAAGTAAAAGGCATTTGGAAACAGACAGTTGGTTTCAGCTGGTGCTGTATGTAGTATTAACTCTAGGAAGAGTTACTATAAGCCAACTATGGTAACTCATGAATTCCAGGAATGGATGTATAATTCACAGTATGATACTATGCACTGTAATGACATTATATGCCATTACTTAAGATAATATTGCATATTAAATTCAGATTGTGAAATGAAGTTCAGTTGCTTTACCGCAATCAAAGACCTATAAATGTCCTGTTGCTGAAACTTCAGAAGGTTATGTATTAAATCTGTTTATATTCTGAAACTCAAAGTAGACAACTTGTGCAAAAACCTCCCACTGGAAAATGAAAAATGGGAATTTACAGTAAGTACTGGTTTATGTTCCTAATTAAATACAAATGCTGTTACTGGAGTCAGTGACGGAATTAGAGCAGGGATGAATTTAGTCCAAAGTGACAATTTCTCTTGGAGAAAAGAGAGACATTTGAAAACATGGCATTTATCTCAAGAAATCAGCACTGCTAACTTATGTGCCAGGACTTGTGCCACTGCTACTTTTGGAAAGGGCCAAGGAAGTGGTCTGCAAAAACACTTTTCTTTCTCCAGAGTCTAAAGGCAAGAATAAGCCATCAAAGACAGCAAGAGGTGATTGAGGTTTTGTGACCTCTTATACAGCAGTAATCCAGAAATCCTAGATTTGAGGCAACAGAGCTGGCTTACTGCGTTTTTCAGTCTCTGGCAAGGGTGAGAAGCTTGCAGCAGTCCCAAAGTTTAGAGAAAGCATTATTATGCTGCATTTGTTGCTACAGGACCGGGTCAGCTCTGTTCATCTTTCATCTGCTGTTTCATTAGGTGGTCTTGTGTAGGACAGGCTCACTCGAAGCCTCTTAAGGCAGCAGCAGTGATGCCTTGCTATCCCTTGTTTATCACAGTCCCTAAATGAATTGACCCAGGGGGATGCACTGCAGTGTTCTGCACTGAGCATTAGGATCCTGAAATTTCTCCTCTTTCCTTACAATGCTAGAGTTCAGTAATGACTTTAGGGCAAAGGAACACTGCCAGGGAGAGCCTCTTCATGATCTGCTTCTACTTTTAACCATAGAAAATACCTTCTACCTGAGCCCTCATTAGGTCTGTGCATTTGATGCCAAGAATTATTTGACCCAAGACACTGGAGGTGGCACAACCAGAACTGCTCCCCTCTGCTCACAGTTTCCAGGCACTTTCTTTTGACATAAAACCAGTTTCATTCTTAGGAAGGGAATTTTTGAGCAAGCCTTTCACCTCTGGGTCACTGGCTAAAATCTGGCCCTGGTTAGTAGTGACCGAAAATCATTACCAGCTGACAACTACTTGGTGAAATGATCTGGTGAGCCTCGTTCCAGTTCCTAATGGACACTTTTCAGTAAAACAGTCACAACTGGCACTAACTGGTGTTCTTAGCCCATGGACTGAATGGGGAAGGAAATTTAACTTTCCTCTTTATCCCCTGCCTGGGTTTTTGGAGTATTATGGACAGGCATTTTATACCTGCAGTATTTCACAGGCTGTTTTTACTCTAAAAGGCTTTTTGAAACTTTGCAATTTCCATGCAGCATGATTCAGCACAGCCTGATATGCCATCTCAGTATAATTAGACTCATCTTTTGGTTCCCCTCAGTAGAAGCTGAACCATCTGATGCCATCTCCTAGTACGAATGGTGCATCTGATGTCATATCTCCGTATGAATGGAACTATCTGATGTCACCTCAGTGCTAACAGGACATCTTATAATATGTCATCCAACACTGCAGGGGAAATCTTCTAATCCATTCACTGTGCTGCACTACAGTAGAACATAACACAGTATAATGTGTAGGTTAACTTAGACACCCTCAGGAAGGTTTTGGATAGATGGATGGATGGATGGATAGATACATTTATACAAAGTATACATACATTATATCACTCTATTGATTTTTAAAAAGTTCCAGGACTGCCTAGCTATAATGAGATTTTTGAACTTTGTGTTGCGATCAATGAGGGGAATATTATTGGCCTGGAGAATTGATATACCCGCTCTCTGTGGCTTGTTCTTCTCCTGGACTGCCCCTGCCCCCAAGGTGTACGATTCCATCAGACACTTAACCTCTTTTACAGTGTCATCAGGCTAAAAGGAATCTAATAGTGACACGGGACTTGTGCTCAGCACTCTGGCACTATTGCTTTCCTGTCACAAATAATTTATAGCTTTCTATTTCCATCCCTTTGCCTGCACCCCATCCCCTTTTTCTGTTTCTTTGGACTGGGGGAAATCAATAAACTCACACAACCAGAGTGGCACTTCAGGGGGTTTTAGGGGGAATGTGAGCAAAGAGGGAAGAAAAGAAAAAAGGCACCTAAAAGGAGAAAAAAAAGTTGTATTATTTGCCCTAGCACAGACTTTTCAGATCAGCTCCTCAGCTACTACAAATAGCATGACCTCAGAATCTGGCCCTGAGGCCTTCAGACACCTTCTGTATAGGTCCCCAGCAGCTATAGATTAGGGCATCTGGTACCAGTTATCTATATGGGGTGAGAATCTGGATCTCCATCCCCAGCTAGAACCTTGACATTCTCTGTCTCCAGCTATGTCGCAGGCAGCCTCTCTGCTGCTCCAGCTACTGCTCAGGCTTCATCATATGTACATCAGAGTTTTCTAACATTCTGAGATGAGGTGTTCTCTTTCTCTTCCTAAAAAGGTTTCACTCTCAGGAGTTGTGCTTTTTCAGAATTGCCCTCCCAATGTGTTGCCTATCTCTATCCATACATACCACCCACTAGCCACACATTTGCTCTTTGAAGTTTTGCCAACTTATTCTTTAGAACGAATTCATAAGGGAATCTGTCATGGGGGCAGGGTGCTATTTGCTTTCACTTTCTGAAGAGATTTTAGAAAATGGGTAGTAAATAAAGCTAATATAATGCAGTGCTGAGAGTTCCAGAAACTCAGGCTGAAGAGCATCTTCAGCCTTCACCCTAACTGGAGAGGTTGAAGAGAGGAGAGTTTTGTTTTAATCTCAGAAAGGAATTTGGTCTCCATGGCCTCCACAGGTCATGGCTTATTTGCCGAGTTCCTCAGCGAAACAGTTGTTCTCGAGCCACAGATACCCAATATCTGCCAGTAGTCAGGGACCTTGCCAGTCAAGTACTAGTGATTTTCTTTCACCACTGACCTCACTTGGATTTAAACCAGTGACCTAAAGGTGAAAGATTTCATGTAACAAGAAACAGAGCACTGAATTACAGTTCAGTTTATTTTCATTCTGAGCTATATTATGAGATTTGTAGCATCTTTTTCAGTTCCCATGCTGTATTCATTCACCACCTGATAAACACCAGTTTTTGTCCTGTTTGCTGGAACTTCTTTTTGGTAATCTCTATCCCTCACCACTCCCTACAAATGCCTTCTGCCTTAACTTCTCATTTATGAAGGGCAAGGGCTTTGCGCAAGCCTTCCACAAGGGCATTCAGTCATTCAGAAAGGTATTTTTTTAGGTAGATGACAAAATTAAAGCTACACCATTTGTAAATCCAGGAATGTCTCTATTAACTGCAAAGACTGCCTTGTGATGATGCTTGCAGATCAGACCATAAATGCTAATGCTGTTAACACACAGGAGATCCTTGCTCAATCACTGAACACCCTCCTTATGCAGTGAACACCCAAGTTTGGGATAAAGATGACAGAGCAGAACTAGGACAATTCTCCAAGAATTGTACCATTAAAGCAGTCGAATCAGGACCACAATAAGGCAAATGGAACCACTCTGCTGCACCTAGAGCTCAGATCAAGTCTTCAGGTTCTGATAGCTGGGACTGTGGGTATGCAAAGACACAGAGAAGTTGCATTTGAGTTCTGAATGTGTTTTGCTCTTTTCCAGGATCATCAGAACCAAAGTTCAGCAGCCTTTTCACCCAACACCAGATGGGAGTGGGACAGGTGTGACTGCACCAGGACATACTATTGGTAAGGAGACTGGCATGAGGGGTGGTGACAGGTCAAGTGGAAATGGGGATGAGGCTTAGTTGAGGGAACGAAGTCTGACAAGCAGTTGTTATGCAGAGCAAAAGGGAGGAGGGGGTGGGGGGAAGGAAATCAGAGGTTTCTCTTCTTCATTTCCCTTGTTGCGTTGCAGAGAAGGGAATCATGGAGAAACTAGCCCAAGGTAGCTGTTTGCTCAATGATTCTGTCTTAACATCCATTTCACATTCATGGTCTTCTTCATCTCCCTATTGAGAAGTATTTACTGCTGTGCTGTCTAAGCATGAGCCTTTACCTTTTGTCTCCTTACTCTGACTCTCTTTCCCCCCTCTTACTCCTAATTTTTCTTCTCTCCCTTTGCTGGAACTGGTCCCTTTTTTAGAGCTAGTAATACACAAGCATGGGTAAGATATTCCTGTTACCTCACAACTAAGTTCTTCATTGTTCTAGCTCAGCAGTCAGGTATCCCCTGAGTGTATTTCACTGAGAAAATGCATTTTTTGCTGGGGGAGATTTTTTGCTGGTTTATCAAGGTGAGCAGAAGACGGAGGCTGTAATAAAGTGACCAAATATCTGTTTAAATAGTCTGCTTAAATGTACTGTGTTAGATGTGTGATGAGGTACTAGATAGTCGCAGGGCTGTATGGTGGGTATGCCTGCTGTTGCTAGCATAGCTTTATCCAGTGACAAGTCAGAGCAGGAAAAACATGCAGTGTTCTGGGATACTGTGAACTAGTAGCTTATTTGTGGCCTAAGACACTGTCTTAGAGTCTGTTGGCTATTGAGTATCTGTTGCTACACAAGGATTTACTGGAAAGTACTGGTCCACACAGGACAGAACTGGTAGATATAATCCTGTACAAAAATTTTATTGTGGAGTACAATGGAATTAATGGGCCAATATAGAAGAGCACTTCTGGATGCCCTTTTAATCTGGACTTGTTCACTGGACTGGGAATCACTGATCACAACAGATGGAGTTGGCAGATATTATTCCTTCTTGGAACAGGAGGGCAATATCTAGGGAATGCAATGGCTGAGCTGGGATGGTGTGAGTGCTAGAGTCTTTTATTGCTCTGGGATGGACTGGGAAGTGTGAGTCTACATTGGATAGTGTTGATAGGTTCTGCTCCATCCTGGAAGGCTTGTATTGGAGGTATTGATTGCTTCAGGTCAGTGCTTTATGAGCTGAATGATGAGTAGTGGCCTATGAGAGAATTGGGATATTCCCTCCAGTACTGGGACACACTGGGACATAATAGGCATGCCTGCTGGATGTATAGCTCTACCAATTCTACTTTCTAAAGGCCTGATTATCATGAAGTGATCATTTCTAATCTGAATAACTTGTCATTTCTGATATACTGGAAATTCATGAACAGTCTTGGATAGCCCTGAATGGCTGCAGGATTCTGCCTATTGACATTGGTCAGTACAAAAGGAAGTCACTAGATTTTCACTAATTTGAGCAGTAGTATGTATCACCAACTCACCAGTTGTTCCCTCAGCAGGGAACAGAACTTATTAGCTCAACACTGAAGTGCTTCTATGGTATGCTGAAAAGGTAATTTTTCAATGAGTGTTTTGCGTAGGCATGTAAGAGGCTGGTCTGCCTAAGACAGAACACATGCACTCTTGGTGAAAAAGTGCTGAGAGGAAATGATCCAGTAAAATATGGATGTACTATGAAGTCACTAGAGAATGTGGCCTGTGCAGCATTGCACTCAGTTACCTTGGCATGCAATGGGAAGCCTGCTCTGAGCTGGGATGTAACAACAAGGTTTAGCTTCTTGATGGAATACACTTGCTTATTATTAATGGCCCCGTGCTGGAAAGCTGTGGAGCTATAGTATAGAAATGGAGAAGCAAAGCTGGGATGCAGCTGTGCTGAGTTGCAGTAGAATGAGTATAAGTACTTCAGTCTGAGGGACTGGGAGTCTGCTTAGTGCCTAGGCTTCACTATGGGGCTGGTGGCATGCATAGCTTTCAGCTGGGTACCCCTGAGTGCTGTGCTCCTCTCCTCATGGCCCTTTTTCCCTTTTCCTTTTGTCCAGTGCCCAGCACAGCATCCCCTCCCGTCTCCAGTGCCTCCAATGATCCAGTGGGCTCTTACTCCATTAACGGGATCCTGGGGATTCCTCGGTCGAATGGCGAGAAGAGGAAACGTGATGAAGGTAGGGGGAGGGGAGAAGCTCATCCTCCCTTTTATATTCTTTGTCCCCATGTACAGGCTCCAATTTCAGGCCAAGGTTTGCAGCTGCTCCAGGGGCTAGATCAGTTTTAGCAACAGAGACCAGTTCCCCGCCACTGCCCTGCTGGCTTGGAATGCTCTTCTTCCGAGGCCCTTTCATGACAGTCTGCGTCTCCAGACATCTGTTCAGCAGGCAGAGAGCCGTCTCCATTGCTGGAGCTGATCCCAAGTTCATTCACTGCTGGAAACGGCTGGAACTGAATTCCCCAGGTGCCAGCAGGTGCTCGGACTTTGAACTGTGGGTAAACACGGTTTCCCCGACTCACCCGTTTTCAAACAAAATGCCATCTCGGAGAAGCACCAGCAATGTGGGATTTATCTTTCATTCCCCTTGCAAACAAGTTCCTGCCCTGTGATGTGCCTTGAGTTACATTAGCTGGTGATCACAAGGGCCCAGTTTTCCATGGGTAACATCTACCACAGCAGAACTGTCATGCTTGCAACAGTCTGAAAACAGAACTGGAGGTCTTCTGAGTACTGTGACCCTAATGTTGTTTTCTAGGCCTTTCGCTAGAGTTCTAAGGAAGTAGAATTAAGCTATCTCCTTGTGCTTCCTAGTTGTTGGGAAGTACTCAGGGCAAAGTGGATCCTGAAATGAATCAAAAGCAGAAGCCTCAGGTCTAGATAGATTGAGTCAGGAGGGGTGGGTAAGGTCTTGGTGTTCTTATGGTGGCTTTTAAACTCTTTTCTTTAAATCTTGCTCTTTTAATTTGATTTGTTCTCAAATTGAAGGCCAGGAGGTGAACTTTTCTAAGAGTAGTGACTGACCAGTTTGTTGGGTTCAGCCCTGACTTCAGTAGGTTGGTGTTGCTTGTTGCATGGAGGGACCTCTCAGCAGTACAGGTGGCTCAGTGTGCTGTGTGTGCTGTAACCCCAAGGCTGCACAGTGTGAGAGAACATGAGAGTTGTCTGTGATATATGGTGAGAAGAGAAGGCTTTCCTGAGAGAGATGCTGTGTTTCGGGGTTTTGCTAGTAATTTTCTCAGCACTGGTTCTGATGAGGTTCACATCTGTAAGTTTTTGATCCAAATAAACACAATAATCCTAAGAATAAAAGGCAGTCATCATGTTCCCTTTCTCATTTATACAAAGTAAAACTGGAGGCAAAGACCCAGTACAGCTTCTATTAAAGTAAATGGGAATGTTTTTGCTGATGTCATTGGAAATTGGATCGGGCCCCAGAGGAAGATCCATTTCCCAGCTAGATGGCAGTAGGGCCCAGCTAAGAGAAAAGTGTAGCAATGGAAGGGCTGAGTCAATTCCTTAAAGTCAAAAAATGTCAAGAATAAGAGACTACAAGTATTGCAACCCCCTCCAGCATTTGCCATCATTAAATATACATGAAATAGAGACGTTTCAAATGGAATGACAAGTTTTTCTAATGGTTGTGTAGATCTCCTGGTAGTTATTTGGGATTTTTGTGAATCTCTGTTCTCATACAGTCCAATGTGGTGATCACCAGCTCTCAACACGGTGCCTCCAAATCTCATTTGAAATGAAGCTGTTCAATCTGGCTTTAGCAGCTATTCAGGCTATACCTGGAAAGATCATCCCACTTTAGATGCAGGCTCAGAGTCAATTTCAGCCTCAGATCTTGAGCTTTTTTTTGGAAAATACAGTTAAACACAGATACAACCAAGCAGCCATCTAAGACTTCACAATGATATACTGACAGTAAGAACCACTCTCTCTGTCTGCCCTTAATTCATTCCAGATTTGATTTAGGCAAGTGACACTCTGCAACTCCTTGCTGTTGGCCAACAGCCCACATATTTCACTAGGAATAAAAAAGGTACCAGACAATCCTGGAAATGCTGTTTGTCTTTAGCTCTCAGAGTTTTAGGTGGCAATGATATGATTGGAGCTGCTTTAGAGAACAGCCTTTATCTTGCCATCCCAGATATCTGCTGCAGGGAGAAGTTGTGCCCCTGTCCCAGAAAAACCTAACATGTGACCCCAGCCATCTTCTGAACACCCCTAAACAAGAGCTGAGTTATCTGGGCTCACACTGGCCTTAAGAAATGCTGAAAGACATCATCTCTTTGCAGAGTTGGGTCCTAAGATTAGAAGGGTCCAAGTGGAGGTTTTGCAACACCAGTGACCTTTGCACTCATTCCTGGGCCATGTTCTCTGTAGGTCTGAAGTTTCTGATTGTTTCTAGTTGAGATGGGGATTAGATGTCAAGAAATCCAATATAAGTATTTCTTTCATGCTTATGCTGGATGCATACACCTTCTCAGTATTTCCCAGAGCTTTTGAGCACTGTTTTATTGCAGTTTCTTAACTGCAGGGTTTGTTCTCGCACTGAAAAGCCCTTGTGAGCTTTGCACATCTACTTTCCCAGCATTTAGGGAGTAGGTCTTCCCTAAAGGAGGCAGAAGAAACAGCACTGCTCTCTCTTTCTTTCCGCTCTGTTGGACCAGCTCTGCTGCAAGGATTCCTCTGTGAGGAATGCGGTTCAGCAGAAAGGGGGAAGTACCAAGCTGTTCCTGAATCCCCAGTTCTGAAAACCTTGTTAGCAACCTCTGTAATGGCTGGGGGGAACAGGGTGGGAGAAAGACAGAGGAGCCTCTATCTGAGCACACCCCCTCCCCCAGGTCCTCCTTGCTGCAGCTGGTGCCTACATTAGACAGTAGCACAGATGATTAAGAAGAGGAGAGATAATTATGTGTCAAGATGATGTAGCAGAACTCCCGAGTTGGACAGAAGGAGCCAGACGGATGCATGAGGTGGGCTCAGAGATGGACGCTGACAGCCAGGTGTGTCCCTCACAGGGAGTTAAGAGGGAACAGTGGAAATCCCAGCCTATCAAATATGCTGGATGCAGCTGCAAGGGTGGCCTGGGAAACCCATGGCATTGAGAGAGAGAAGGGAAAGAGCTCTGAATGTGTACTAGTTACAACAAGCAACTGTCTGGTCACAAGTCTTTCCTCAAAACTCTGTGTGTCTTCCTCAGGTGAATACCTAGGAAGAATGGTCAGAATTTGCCCTGCTAAGACCATAATTTCAGGTTTTGACCAGTGATTGCAAAATTTCTGATTTGTGTGACAGATTAGACAGAGTTGGTCTCCTATGATTTTTTAAATAATTTGGCTAAAAAAGTTCACCACTACTTGTGTAGCACAGTGTGTGGCATTTCCTGCAGTTTATGGGCACTGCCAGTGCTGCTGTAACTTCCCTCTGGCCTTCTCCAGCACTTATACCCATAATCTTCCAAAGGCATAGTAATGACTTTCTCAAGACCATTGAGAGTCTTGCAGTATCAAGCTGCATCTGAAAGCAGGAATTCCTTGCTCTTCATGATTCCAGTGTTGTAGTATTCTGTGATGGCAGGCCAACCAAACTCAGCAGGGTTATTGTCAGACTAAGGAGCAGCAATATGAAGGATGAAGGGGAAAATTAATATGCAGATATTTCTGCTGTTTCATAAGCCCTTGACTGATAGCTAAAGGAATGATAACTGGGGTGACTCAGAGGCATTTACAAAAAATCAGTATCACTCATACAGTCTGGAGCACTGTACAAGGACAAAAAGGGACAAATGAGGAGAAAAAGGGAAGGACAGATAGACAGCTAGATAGATGGATATAGACAGATGATTAAATAACATGAAAACAATATATCAAACTGCTCCCTGCATACCATAGCATCTTCAGCTGGTAAAAACTTTGGGGATTTTTACAAAACCATTCTTAAGAGACATAGCTCTTTCTCTCCATAACAGGCCACACACAGACTTCCTCTACAAACCCAGATCCTCATTTGGGATTCATCTTCTAGTGAGGTTGGTACTGTAACATGGTCAACATTATTAACACTGGTCCCTGACAGTATCTGTAGTATTTGACAGCATTACTGGCAATATTATCTGCACTGCCAACAATGGGAGAGTTAATATCCCCCAGTAATATTGGCATTAGCAGGGATCATATCTGCAGCCTGTTATTGGTGGGAGCAGACGTAATGTGTCCAGTATTATTAGTATGAGTAGTAATAAAACCCACAGGCTTGTTAGTGTGATCAGTGCTAATATCAGCAGTAGGTTTGTGGGAGAGGAGGGGACGGAGTGATTACTACTGGAAATGGCAATAATACTCGGGCTGTTTGCAGTAAAGGAATCCCCTGCAGAGATGGGCAAGCAAATCTGAGAAGGCAAAAGTTCCTACTTCCCTTTCTTCACCTGTCATTTTGATGATTAGAGGGATTTACATTGATACCCAGCAATGCAGGTCTGTGTCAGTGCAGAGGGACAGTAAAAGGTCATCAAAATTTCCGGAGGTCTGGTGTTTTTTTCTGAAGAGTGTTAGCTGTGTCAGTGCAGGTGGTTCACCATACACTTCTAAATGGGGTTGAGTTATGCCAAATAGGCTGCTGCCTACTATCAGCAGAAGCATTTTCAGTGTTAGTCCTTTATCTACAGGACAAGCAGCATCATTGCCCTTCTCTTTGGTGCATAATTTCCTGTTATTACCACAACAGCCTCTACTGAGAAGCTTTGGTTACAGGTGGTTTTATCTTCCCTTACTCCAAATGGGAGGACTCTGACTGCAGAGCAGGGTTTTAACAGTGCTCGACTTGGGGCTTTTCCTACCTGGCCATGATCTCATTTTCCTATTTGGAAATTACAATGCCTCCTTCAAGTGGAGTGTGAGACAGGGAGATCTGTGACAGTCCCAGTCCTGAAAGTTGATTTTTAAGATACTGCCCCAGGATATAGATTGTCTTGAAGAAAATTTTGAGCTCAATTCTTTAAGTGGAAAGTAGTGCAGAGGGGAGAGGTGTGTAATGTGTCTGAGTTTTTGAGTAGATATGCAGCAGCTGAGTATGCTACTACAAGTATGATCCCATTTGTGCTGTTCAGAGTGGCAATGATAATATAATTTGGGAGATGTAGTTATGACATTTCAGGTGACTTTGTGTCATTGTCAGTGGCATCAATATGTTGTTTGCAGGCAGTGTGGTTGTGGTTATCCTGTTGTTGTAACTATCACTATAGGCTGTGGGTTTGTGACACTAATGATAAGATTAGCTGTATCACTACTTGCTATGCTGCCCCATTACACTCAAGGCCAGAACACTCTTCACAGGGGCTGCTGTGAACTGTTTCCAGTGGTATGTTTGCATCATTGCATGCAGTAAGGTTGTTTCAACATGGTAATTGCTGGCACACTGGTGCAGGTTGTACTGTACTGTCACCGCAATGCATGTAGTCATTATGGCAGCTGATGTAATGTGTTGGCTGAAAACAGAGTATCACTTGGCCATGACAGTGAAGTCAATATAGCTATGTCACCGCAACAACATGTTAAGAACGGTATGTTTTCATGAAGTATGATATTAGTTCCACAGCTACCAGAGTTGTTTCAGGACATAGAGTGTGCTTATGCTGTCATCTGCAGTACAGTGATGCTTTACTAGTGCTGTAGTTGTACTAGTGCAGAGAGGTCTAACCCTTAACTGTCTGTAGGGAAATGCATTTATTTTCCTATGCTGCCTGGATATGTTTGCAAAGAGCATCAGTGAGTCATTCCACCTGACTGTGTCATGACCTGATGTATGTTCATCTGTGGGCATATTAGGTGTAGTTCTGTGCTCCCAAAGCCACAGTATTGTTGAAGACAACAGGGTGTGTTTGGACCCCTGCAGGTGACACAACAGCACTACTGTCTGTGGTATGGCTGCATTGTTTCACAGTGTGATTTTTTGTCCCCATGGCTGACGTGTTCATGTTATTCTACATGACTACTTTATTGCAGGTCAGCAATAGTCTCAATGACACTGGAGACACGTGCAGTTGCATTGCCTCAGGTGCTAACCCCATGTTCCAACCATAACACAAAATTGTGGGGTATGCACCCAGCAGCTGATGGCTGTGCAGACAGAATGAGCAGTTTCTGGAGTGTTTCATGCTCTTACAGCGTCTTCCCCCTACTTTCCCTGGGACTGTGCTGTTTTATGAAGTATGACTGAGTTTCCAGTGACTGGCAGCTTGCAGCAATGGTGTATCCCTGCAAACAGGAGTGGTCACAGTGGACGTCCAGGCTCACAGTGTTTATACACCGAAGTGTAGATTCCATTCTAGAGGAAAATATAAATTGAAAAGGGAGTTTATTCTAGGTAGACACCCACTTCTCCTTCCTGAGAGTCTTTGGCTGGTGAGACTCCAAAAAGGCACGTGCTACTCATCCTGCACCTCTCTAAATAAACTGCAGGAGGATGTCAGAAAAGGGAGAGTATGTATGGGAAAAGAGGCGGAGGGGGGAAACTGGATAAAGGAGAGGACAATGAATAAGCAGCACAGCACTGTGAGAAATGTGGGCTGCTGCACCATGAATCCGGAGGTCAGTGTGTAAGAAAGAGAAAGAGGAAATGTGTTTGTGTGAGTGTGTCTGCACACACCCTGGGACTTTGGGGAGTATGCATGGTTCAGGAGGAAGTCAGGTAAGGGAGAGTTAACAGCTTACATCACAGAAAGCAGTTTGGACAGAACGCTCTGCTTCTAAAGCTTATAGTGCTGCTTAGTTTGGCAGGGGCTGGTACTCTCTGAAGACAAGCTGGTCTGGCTTCAGCTGTATTTGTGTGCATCTCTGCTTGTGTATTTGTGTTTCTAGGAATGCACGCCTGTTTGTTTTTTGTATTTCTGTGTTAGGATCAATGGTTTCTACTTATCTGTGCTTATGTACTGGGGTGAGTGTCAGGTTGGACCCGTATTTTTGTGCATGCTTATGGAGACCTGGAAAATATATATGTTAAGCTGTGTACAATATTGCCTATTAGGAAAATTCATACTGTGGATGATAAGGATGTCTGGGCACATATGGCTCAGTATTAGTGCTATGTATTTCTATGAATGCCAGGTATTTGTATTCAAATTTTGAGCATATATGTGAATGTTGTATATTTGTATGTATATTCTGAGTGTATGTGTTGTTACATACTTGGAGTATCACTGTATCTTTGTGGTTGCTTATGAATATGTAGCCTGTTAGTGCTGTGCACTTCTGTATATAGTTTGTACAGATGTGTATTTGCATTGAGGTTATATATTTGTGTGTATGTTGTATACATATATCTCTATATATCTATATTGGTCATTCTTGCCTGTATAAAGGCTGTTTATTTATGTAAATAGTTCGTATTTGTTTACATTATTTGATTTTGTATATGTGAATATAAGGAAATTACTTTGAGTTCCAGGTCTTAATTTAGTTAGTGTATGTATATTTTTGTAAGTTATTCGTTTATTCAGAAATTACATTTAATTGACATGCACCTGCATTAGTACCTCTGTGTGTCCCAGTTTGCATTCTTGTGTCTTTAAATGTTATTGGCTATGTTTTGTGGCTGTTACTTATGCATAGAGCTTTTCTTCACATTTATTCCTGTGAGTACCATGAATGTGTGCTTGTCTGACTATTTATAGGTATTTAGTTTGTGGTTAGATCTTCTCCGTCTGCTTTTTGGCTCATTCTTGGGAGGGGCTGTTGCAGCTAAAGTGTCAGCAGGAGCTAGACAGCTACAACTCCTCCTACAATCTCTGCCTGCTCCGTGTGTCTTCCTGTGCAAAGGCTGCTCCCTAGCTTTGCTAGATGCCTGTCTCTCTGCAACTTCTTGTTCACTCTGGATAAGTTGTACATTAGATCTGTCTGCAATCAGGACAGTGACTGTTACATTTTTTCATGGGTGTAAAGAGTACAGGAGTCAGAGAGAGAGGAGCATGGTGCCTGGATCCATGAGGATCCCAGGTCAATGCACAGCGGATGACAGAATAAAAGGAATCAGAAATAGCTGGCAGTGTGCAAGCAAATGGTAATTTAGAGGATTGTTGGTGACTGGTACAACAGCGGATGAGGATGTCATCACACTGAGAGACAGGGATGAAACTGTTTTGGGGTCAAGTGGCATGGCAATGAGACATCAGGGCAATATGACTATGGAATCAAGGTCACATGACATGGAGACAAAATAGGGATCAAGGTGACATGCCAATGACCCAGGCTGATCTATTAGAATAGGGAGATCTGGGATATCTCCATCAGCTGAATCAGCTAAATAAGGCAAGGCAGAACAGGAGGAGCAGGATGAAGAAGATCAGACATAAATCAACAGATCTGTACCATGGCTGTAGGAGCTGGGTCAAGAGCTCAATGACCCACCAGTGTGGGACATGCAGTTTCTCCACGAGATCAGTTGCATCCTGGTGTGAAGGGTTGGGGCAGTCTCTTAGCAGTGGCTGTTTGCTCACAGTGATGGAGAGCAGGGATAACACAGTGATGACATCAGGTGATGGACATATCCTGTGATGGTAGCCATGGACCATAGGGACTGTGTGGGCATGGGCATTATTCCCAGTTGCTGGAAAAACAAAGAACCTAACGGGCAGTAAAACAAAAACAAAGGAGACTGGGAAGCACCTGACAGCCCTAATTCATCACAGCCCAAGATTTTTTTCCCCCCTCATGTTCCCATTATATTTGTTTGTAAAAGTGGAAATCAATTTTGAAGGTAATTTTCTGGAAAGAATGGAAGGGAGGTGGGAGGGCCGGATAAGGCAGAGATGGCAAGAGGAAAAAAAAATTTAGGCCAGGCACAGCCCAGGGGCAGCTCTTGGCAAGGTGAAAGAAAATTGCATATTCAATCTCCATCCATGAATCTCCCTTGCTGCTGCCCGCCTCCTGCTCGAAAACAATGAAGGCTTTCTCCCCTACGCTGCACAACGCCTGAGTATCAGCTCTCACTTTAACTTCAGGGTCATTAATTCACCTGATTATTGCAGGAGAGGAGAGTGTTGCAGAGGCATCCATTCTAAAGAGCCCTCCCTTAGCTCATCCTTTGATTAGTTTGGGGTGGGGGGAGTTGAGATAATGTGTTGTCTTGGACTCAGTTTAAAATGGGAGGGGCTGCAGAGGGGGTGGAAGGAGGTAGAGGTAGAAAGGGAAAGATATGGCCTGGCTTGTTGTGGAAGGGAGGGTTGGAAAGCAGTCATTCTTGCATCCCTCTGCTGTGGTGTTACTGCAAATTAAAAGTAGCATGTTCCACTTCGTAGCTATCTTTCAGGGAGGGGAGGGGCATGGGTATATGTCGGCATGGGGATGGGGGGGATCTTATCATTGCTTCCTCAGCAGCCCAGCGAAGTGTCACCCTGTGAGGTGACATTTGAATTTACAATTCCGCAGAGAAAAGCCATTAATTCACAAATTAACATTTCTCCCTCTCTCTCTAGCTCTTTCTCTCTTCCTCTCTCTCTCTCTATCTCACATGGATGTGCAAGCAATTGAAAAGACAAAGGAAATAGCCTTAAGGAAGAGACTTTACTGCTACTCTGTCTGTGCAGAGATTGCTACTACTGCTTCTAGATAGATAAACCAATTACCTGAGCTGCTCTATTCATGGCAGCCTGCTATTACCTCCCTTTGTAGAGATGATTCCATTGCTGGATTACACTGTGTGTATCTCATTAATGTAAACCAGCATGATACTGGGCACTGTCTCTGACACTTCTTGCCATAGCCCGCTCTGCAGTGGAAGAGGGAACTGGGAGAAGAATTGAGCAGAGGTGATGGTAGGCACAACACACTTCCATGCCACAGTGAGAACTTGCTTAGAATACCTGTGCCGAGCTTAGAGAAGATGGGGGCTTCCCTTCTAGGGAGGAGATTGCATGATATTAACCCTGATCTCTTCCATGTCTCTGTGAGCGCTGAGAGTGCTGCGCAAGAGGCCTCATTTATGGGCACCAGGTATGGGTAGCCCCTTGCAGCTCTGTTCTCAGCACTACACAGAGTTTTCAACAGGTGTAGAAATCTGCATTGCAAGCAGATGCAGAGGTGTTGAGTACAAAAGATATGTATACATAGCTATAGGCAGGTGTAACTGACCACACCCAGGAGCTAACTGTCTTGCACAGATACACAACAAAGCTCAGAATACGAAGCAAGAGTAAGAATTTGAGCTTACAGACTGAGAGGGCCAGACTTCTCTGTAGTGCAACTCCATTGAAAGCCAGTCAATGACACCTGTGGAGATGTTATTGTCAAACACTGGACACTACTTCCACACAGCTCTCAACCTACTTCTGATTCTCTTCTGTTGTTCTTTCCTGCAACAAAAGACTTTCACACGCGCGTCCTTCTACTCTCATTGCTGCTACGGATGCTTGGACAGCAGGTGTACAGTATACAGACACACATGTGAGCACTCAGCCACATGCTGCTACCACCCCAGGCACACATCTCTGTCACTAGCAGCTTGACTCTGCAAACTCACAGCCCTGCACAACTTCTCCCTACCTGCTCTGGTGGGGTCCCTTTCAGCAGCTCCAAGCCTGCCTGCTGGGGGGGGTCACATTGGCAGTCAGCTTTCTGAGCACCTTCTGGTGCTCTCTCCAGACAGCCTTGTAGGAACATGCTGGCTACCCCTGCCTTTTAGCCTAGTCACATAGAGGGAAGAAAATGTCCAAGTAGAGTGGTTTACTAATATGCGAGTCTTTGCTCACCAAGCACTCTACCTCTATAGAATTGGACAGAAATCTTCACCAACAGGTTTTTCACCCCATAAAGGTTTTGCCATGTTCAAGATAAAGATATGCCATGTTCAAGCCATTCTCCTAACTTTCATGAAAGGAATAAGCTTGCAGGGGGGCAGTTATCCAGGTAAAAGAAAAATGGATCAGAACTGCTGTTTCTGGAAAACTGGTCGCCACATGCTCAGTGCATGATGTGCATTTCTTCAGCATTGCCTTGGCTCCTTAAATCTTCTGAAAACCTTATCCTCTTAACGAGAGCATCTGCCTCTCTGACATTCCCTGTGCCCCACACCGTGCACAGCACATGGCTGGGGAGCATCATCCTGCAGTTGGTGCTGGAAGATGGATCACGATCAGCGAAGGAATCGGCAGGCAGTGCCAGTAATTCAAACCATCCTGACCGTTCAGTGAACCTGAACCTGCTGACCTTGACAGCACTAGACAGCAACGGCCTCAGGAATCCCAACCTTTGGAGAGGCGTTGGCGGAGGATGGCTCCTGCGCTCTCCCTTTCTTTCTCTCTTTCTCTTCCTGATCACATCCCAGCAGCCAAGGGGGCTCAACAGTCAATCCCCAGTACACCAATTAGCTTCTAATTTGGCTATCTCTGCACTCCCAAGTCTACATCAATGTGATGTTAAGCATCGCTTGCTGTTCAGAGATGTAAATCATTCCTACAGAGGAGTGCCTTCTTGTGCTAAAGGAAAACACTAAGCACCTTGTTCTCAGTCAGGGCCAGAGAAACTCCTCCTCCCAAGATGGGAGCTACTGCTGCTGCTGCTTGGCAGGAAAGCACGAGCTCTTTGCTTCCCTAAGTGATAGTATCAGATCCTCTAGCCTTGTTTGACTAGGTCCCAGGGGGAAGCAACAAGATCTCACCAAGTGATTAGCCCGTGAGAATCTTGGCTGGATAGATGAGGGTCAGGGAGGCAACTTGAGTGGAGGGGAGAAAGAAAGAAAAAACAGTGTGTTTAATTTTGTCATCAGACCTTGCATTAAAGAAAAATGCAGTTTGTGAACATTTTAAGACCCTTTCAGGAAGCACTGGATTTCCTCCAGCTATCTCTGTAGCTGCCAAGTAAGACCTGGAACAAACAGCATTTTGTGTTGGCCTGCAGAGGCTAGGCTAAGCTCTAAGACCTTGCATATGGAGGACAACTCTGTTAACAGTAGATGGCCTGAAAGAAGCAGTTACAGATACATATTTGTATCTATCTATTGACAACCAGCAGCCTGTCCGTCTTCTGTCTGTTTCCATCCATAATTCTTTGAAGGTGATTTTTCCATGCATTAATCAGATAAAATAAAGGATGCTCTGAATAGTTGTCAAATGCAATTCATGACCATCATAAGGCCCTTTAAAATGTCAGAGTTATGTTAAGGGGCCTAAAAATAATGCCTAGATCAAGTTTTTCTTTTGCTTTTCCTTCATTCATCCAAGCATCCTACTACTTAAATCCCAAAAAGTTCAAGGTACAAAGTCCTCTTCCCACACAGGTCAACAGCTATAGGAAAATACACAGGTTCAGAGTGCCAGAACAGGATCTAGGTCATGGGTATCACTGTTTCCATTTGAATGTGCAGCAGGTTAGGATTTCTTTCTCTTATTGGCCCTGAATTTTTTGGGGGAGCTCAGAGGTGCTATTCTGCTTTTAAGCTAGGGAATCTGCATTAGAACAGATTTGTAGACATCTGATTAAACCTGAATGAGTTGATTATGGTGTATGAAATGTTCATCAAGTCCTGAGCGCCTTATACTCCTCTCTTTGATGCTTTAGAAAACGATGTTATAAAGCACAGGTATACTTCCATGCCTAGTTTCCTGAAGGAGCTGCCATTCTTTTGCTTTGGCTTTTGGCATCTAGTCTGAGAAGAAGTAGGCCTTGAATAGAAGACTTGACTTTGCATGAAGATCAGAACTGTTCTAGAGTTTGGGTCAACTTTACTAAATCCTAGCAAATTAAAAACAATACCCCATTAGCTAATCCTCAAAGATACTTATGGCTCTTCTCTGCAGAGCCCTCAATTGTTTGTGAAACTGACTGCTGCCGTGACTGGGCCTTCTCTTTCTTGTTTGGGGACTACCTCTTACAGATTGGATCATATCCCCAACATACATTTTCTAGAGGTCATATCAGAATAGGTTCCTTCATATACCAATAATGTCCTTTACATGTGCTCATGCAGAAAGACAACAAATTAGTCTACTAGTGATTTACAGTTACTATAGGAATGAGCATTCAAAAAAAGAAAAAAGAGTTTGCATGGTGACAGTTCAAGCAGATTGCAACCTATTGCAAGCTTGTAGCTCTTTCATTGCATTTCACAATTATCCATCCAGTATCATATATTGTTTATTAACCTTCCCATTCTTAAGATCTCATTTATGAAATGTGGCTGACTCTCAGGTGGACCATGGCAGATGTTGAACAATACAGAGCATCAACTGTGAAATTTTGCTGTGCCATGTCCAAATGAAACCACAGGAGAATTAAGATATGCTGTGGGTAATCACTCAGGCTGGATTTTGTTCAGGACAGCCAGGTTAATGTCTGCACTTTTGCAAAAAATGCCATGGGAATTTTAATGACTCTGAGTGATTGGAGCCTTTGTTTTATGGCATGTCAAAAATGGCAGCTCTAAAAACACTCTGCTTGAGCACTGACTCAAGTGCTGACTCAGAAGAGGTTCCAACAACATGATTCACTAGCATCTGGCTCAGGGGCAGAAACAGACTCCTATGACTTGTGAGGTTAAAGTAAAAGGGGAAATAATGTGGGATGAAAAGAAGAGAAATTCTAGAGCAAGGGAAACAGCAGGAAAGGAGTTATTAAGAGGCATGTTAGGGGGAGACCAAGCCAACGGAACCCAGTAGGCTAAAGAGTAATTAATATTTTCTAAATTGTGTAAGAGAGGTGTCCATGGTCCAGTTGAGATCTGCTGAGCCCTGTCACTGGTATCCTCTCAGTGTTCTCCACTGGAATCTCAGGGATTCCCAGGAACTGGATGGGAACAGTCCAGCTTTGTGTCCCCTCCCTTGTCTCTAGCAGCCCTGATAGCAGTGTTGATTTGCATGTCAGGCAAAGCACTGCTTGAGAAAAAAAACCCTCCAAGTGTGGCGATGTCAGCGCTCGCTGTTGTTCGACAGTGTAAAATTAAATTAATAAAGCCCCCAACACAGGAAAACATAACAGGAAATTAATGGCCTTTACTGTCGCTCTGATGCAGTCATTTGCAACCCTGCTTTCCGCACCAAAGACTTCATAAATGCAAGCAGTTTCTCTAAACAAGCATAGTTAGGGCTGCATGCGATGTAATTTTTTGTGTTGCTTCTGTCCTTTGGAGCTAACAAAAGCTGCCCTTTTTTCTGTGCTCACTAAGGGGGATCCTGCCAAGAAGTAGCTCCCCAACAAACAGGCTTATGAAGATGAGATAAAAGAGCTAAGTCATGCCAGTGATGCTAAAGACACCTTCTTGCCTGGCAGAGGGAAAGCATAGCTTCCGGAGCCCTGCAATAGCAGCCCTCCTCGAGGGCATTGCATTAAATGCAATGTTGTGGACACCACAACAGCATCAATCAGGACAACTGTTCTGATAACTTGCAGGATATGTAAATCAGTACAATCACTAAATGCAAGAGACTTACAGATTTACACTGACCAGAGGATCTGGCCCACTCTGTGAGAGTGCTGCTCGCTACTCCACCAACACAAACAAAGCAAGTGTTTGGTCCTGGAGGCACCTGCATTTCTATCTGTCTAACATCAAGTCTAATAGTCCTAATAAGAGCTACTGGAGCCACACTCTGTCCCTCATTACAATGGTATAAATCCCAATGCCTCTCTGAGGTACGGGAATTCTTGTGGATTTGCAGCTACCTGATTTAAGCAGAATATGTCCCTAACCCTAACTCACCTCCAGCATACCCAAAGGTTACGAAACTGCAGTTATTGCTCACACAGAAGCCACAAGCTTTGACTACCTAGGCTAACACATCTCATCTGCATACCCACACATACTGTAGTATGTGTTGTATACACGTCTCAGGCAGCTGCTTGCATCCTAACACCTAGAAAGGCTTTTAGTGGTATTTTCAGTAAGGCTGGATGTGCTGATTATTAATATCCAACACACAAACCTAAATCTGTATAGACTTAGTTTTCCAGAAGCTATTGGCCAAATTTGCAATCATACACTTACATACTGTAGTAAATACATATGATTTGCATATGCATACACACACTCACTTCCTTAAGTGCACTTTTCATGCTCCCATGATAATCCAAGACAGATCTGAGCACACACTTCATTACACATTTGCACACACAATTCATTACATTTACATTCTCATTGAGCATTGCCATTTTTGCTCATGTAAGCCCTGTATTAAAGCTGCACTGCCCATCCCTGCTCCATCTGAGGTACTCAGTCATACACAGTCTCTGTGCTAAAAGCAGCACAGCCCCCAGCTGTCAAGCACCAGCACACATCTCACTCTTCCTTGGTCAGGTACACTCACTTCCCTGCATGAGCAGCCTGCCTTGCTCACCAATTCCTCATCTGAGCTATACCTTCATTTCAAACATAAAATCCCTTTGTTTCTGAGCCTTTTTGCTCTAAGCCTGAGCATGTAAGTAACAAATACACACAGTCTATGTGTCACTGGCACACTTGAATTACAGAGACAAGTGGACCAGCACAATACCATCAATTAGCACACTGAAATTGAGGCTTATGGATTCCCTTGAGGCAAATGGACACAGGAATCTGAACATCTGCGGAGTTTGTGAAGGGTGATGCACTTCCTTGAGGTGATAATGCTCCTACTACCCCTGTTTCTGCAGGATACTGTACATAAAATGAACTTCTACTGTATCTTCTTTCACCATTACAGCACAGATCTCCGATAACATTCCTTTTCTGTGCATTACTGAACCTTACCAGCCCATTCCGTGCTCCATCATCTCTACTCTGCAATCCCTTGTGATCCTTCCCACCTGAATTTGAAGTTCATCTTTCTCCCCACCACTTCAGTTATCACAATCAAAGCACTCAAAATCCTTGCAGAACTACTACATGCTACCGCATGCCGGAACAGGGAACTGACCCATCTAGAGATGACATCTTCTTACACACTGCCTAAAATACTGCAAAAATTCTTCTGGAAGGAAATGTAAACAAAATTTACAGCCTTCCTTTTCCAAAGGCCACATGAGTAGGGTAAGAAAGTTGCACAGGTGAAAACATCACAAAATTAGGGTTGCCAGTCCTTGCCCTTGTTCTCACTGCAGAGAGTACAGTATTAGTTTAATAATTACTGAGGATGCAAACTGTCTCTAGAAACATTGTGATAGCCAGACTGGATCAGCTTGTGCAGACTAGGACACCAGTATCAGACTCTTCTGACGATGTGAAAATGTGTGATCCACTCCTTCAGGACAAGGTCTTTTTCCTTGCTCTCTCCCTTGCTTGGGGGTCAGCTCAGACACAGATGCAGGAGGTTTGCTATTCCCAGTGGGATCTTGAAACCAGGGTTTGAAGCCCCAGTCTGATAGTGCTGGGCTCCTTCCTGGACCTGCACTGAATGCAGCAGGAGGGTCTGCGCAGGGCTGGCTGCCGTGAATGACAAGCACTGGCTATCGATCGCGTTCTGAACTCGGCCCAGCCGATAGAAGGTAATTAATGACTCCATTTGCCTCAGTACCGAGGAGAACAATTGAGTTTGAAACTGCAACAACTGGCAGTGCGGGGAAAGGCCCCCCGGGACAGCCAGGAAAGCTGCCTGACAGTGCTGGGCTGAACGGGGACACAGGAACACATCAGAGAGGAAAAAAGAGAAGGGAAATCGGATAAAGGAAAAGAACAGCCTGAAAAAAAAAGGGTGACTTGGGAAAGGGCAGCACATGTAACCACAAGTGCCCAGAGAGTGGGAGAGGGCTGCTCTGGGCTAACTACCCTAGCAGGGATGGTGCAGGCAGGCTGTGGGAGAGGACAAGGTTGCTTTGCTGGCACAGAGGGATGGCATTGCAGCAGGCAGCTCAGCACCACTGTCAGATGGATGTGCTTCCCTCGGAGCCTTTGACAATTAGATACGTTCTGCTGTGTCACCTGGCTGGCAGTTCTCATGCCAGTCACATTCGCCTTTATTATGATTGTGATTTTTATTGGTAGAGTTGTGATGCCTCAGCTGAGACCAGAGCCCCAAAAGGCTGCAGGCAGACAGGTCATGGGGACAGTAATAGCTCCTGCCCCAAAAGAGAGCAGTGTCTCTGTGGTTGTGTGGTGGCTGCAAAGCTTCTCATTACCTTTCTACATGTTTCTGTACCACAAAAGTATCCCTATGTCAGAAATAGTTCCGAGTTATTTGTTGAAACAGTCCTGTCCCACCTTGAGCAAGAGTGCTGTCATTTGTAGCTAGGAAAGTAATGGTATTATGCTGCTTTGTGCTATTTCTACATGATAGTGTCTTTGTGGTTTCCAGGCCTGGGAACATCTGTTTTTTTTGGAATTATTTAATAGGCATATCCTCTGTGTCAGATGTAGTTAAGGCTGTTCCTGAGTCTTCTGGCACAGCATTTCCTTGTTATCTGTCAGGATACTTCTGCGACACCCGTGGAGCCTTTCTGTGTCTTGCATCGAGGGTTTATGCTGAACATTGGCTGTGTGCACTCCCTCAGCAGCCCCTTGGGAGGAGAGATATTTCCTGTCACATGTGCAAGGCCAGTCCTGATCACACCAACAGAAACTGTGTGCTCTTTTGTGAGGGACAAAGTGACCGAGGCCATGGTTCACCTCCCAGGCTGCTTGTTAAGATCCTTACGATTTAAGAGAGGTGTCCCTGTGTTACAGTACCACAGAGTTTCCCTTGCCAATAAAAGGGAACTGGGAAAGATGAAGGTGCTTCGTAATGGTACAGCTAGGAGTTACCACAGTTACCTAGGTGACATTCCCATAGTTATCCTGCAGCTGAAACCTTGCTCCACCCCTTCCAACAGAATCCCTTCCAATATTGACTTTCTTGGCAAATCCCCGTCCTTTAAGCTTTTACTCCTAGCACTGTTCTTCATCAGCAGAAGTAACTATTGCCCACCACAGTGTCATTCCTCATGGGATCTCCTAGTCTTTCCCAACTCAAATTTGGGCCCTGAGCTCTCAGTTGACTAGCACCCACAGTCCTTTGATGGACCCCACGTCTTCCCCAAAGTCCTCTCCACTCCTCTCCTTTCTGCCACCTTTGCTCATATCCATGTGGTTGTCAGCTTTCATATGATGTATAACAATGTGTAGGACACAATTTGAGGCTTCTCCTGATAGTCTAACTCAGAAATTCACATGCTTAGAAGAGAACTACAACTTCTAAGTTGCCAGTTGTCTGGCCCTTGCAGTTTCAGGGAAAAAATGAAAACACATCCTCTATAGGTTTTGACACCAGAAAACAAATACAGGGGATTTACAGTCCTTTGATTTTGAAGAAAATAAAATGTTTCAATGTTAGCAACAGAAGACATATAAATCTGTCTCTCAGGATCATCTCTGCAAAATCTTCTCTGCTTCATAAGTAAAATCTATATACACAGTTCATATTATTGCTCTGCGAAGTTTCGGATTCGTGTGTCCTACCATTATTAAGTCAAATAATAGTGCAAGCTGTTTAGGCAAGATCTACCTTGAGGTAGCCTACAGGCCTCTGTCAAAATTTTCTCTGCTTTTGCAGATTTTAAAGCCTAGGCCGGGGCAGAGTGCCCACTCACCCATCCCCACCACTGTGCCCCCCCAGCAACTTCCACCTAAACTAAAGCATTGCCTTTCTCCTTACAATTTTTCCACCCCCTCCTATCTATTTGCTTGCTTCAGTCATTTTAGTTTCGTTTTTAACCCCATTCTTTGCTTTCTCCTTCCTTCCTCCTTTTCTTTCATTCCCCACTGGCTGTATAGATCCTTTCTCAACAGCTGGTCCTGAGTTTCCCAAATAGAAATACACACTTATGTGTGTGTACACACACACACACACACACACACACACACACACACACACACACACACACACACACACACACACACACACACACACACACACACACACACACACACACACACACACACACACACACACACACACACACACACACACACACACACACACACACACACACACACACACACACACACACACACACACACACACACACACACACACACACACACACACACACACACACACACACACACACACACACACACACACACACACACACACACACACACACACACACACACACACACACACACACACACACACACACACACACACACACACACACACACACACACACACACACACACACACACACACACACACACACACACACACACACACACACACACACACACACACACACACACACACACACACACACACACACACACACACACACACACACACACACACACACACACACACACACACACACACACACACACACACACACACACACACACACACACACACACACACACACACACACACACACACACACACACACACACACACACACACACACACTCTCAAATAAATAAATAAATAAATAGAAAGGTCAGTGAGCAGAGCAGCAATAACCCCTAAAACAGTACTATCAGAGGGACATGATTGATCAATTGAATTCCATAGCGGCTCAAAAATGTGGGATTAAGTAGTGTATTATACGCACAATGAGTTGAGGCATGATGTTCATTTCAAGTTCATTTCGCCAGCCCTCTGCCACCAGATCAGGCAATCAATAGGGGCAGCAGATATCATATATCACCTCTCTCTGTGCTAGGCAGAGAGCACCATAATCTCTCGCAAATTTAGAGTGACAGATTTGTCAAGATCTGAAGGGCCCCTGAATAAATGAAGGAAAAGAGACTCTTACAGCGACTTGGGAAAGCTGTGATTTCAGCTTCTTCGCACAAAGGCATGGCCTGTGCACACGCAGGAGACACATGTGCACAGGACTCTGAAGACAGACAGGAATCGCAAATACATGTGCATGTGTGCACTAATCTGTGTAACCACCCAGGGCAACTCACTAAGGGTAAAATCTGGTTTAACAACAATCAATGCAGGTTTTACTGTACACCCATCCACTCACACCAAACACCAAGTAAAGTGTAGGGCTGCCATCCTGAAAATCAGATATAGCCTAAACCAGCCACAACAGGCAAACACCTGGGCAGGCATGTACAGTGATGCAGAATCTAAATACCAGAATAATTATCTACTGCAAAAATACCCATGTGTATTAGCATCATGGTGTGCATACTGACTGACACGTAGAAAAATCCTAAAAGACAAACAGTTTCACAGGCTACGGACAGGTTGAGGCAAGTAGTGATACAGAAACATGGTTTTTTCCTGAGTCTGGACCCAGGAGTTCTGTGCCGGCTTTATGCAAGGAAGTCCAGAGCTCCCCTAGTCCTCCTGAAACCCACCGCCCTGAAGTAACAGCCCAGTCCATCCAAAACATGAAAACTGCATCACACATGCAGTGTATAGTCCACCAAGCCTGATCTTTGCTTTGTTTTTTCTTAGTCAAATCTGTCATGAACTCCAGATTTCAGGAACCTGAGAACATTCCCTTGTGCAAATAAGCCCGTGGAAAGGAGAAAATGCCAGGGATCAGTGCCAGTAAACAGCCCTTTTCTGGCTTGGGGTGGAGAAGAAAGAGAGAAGGGGCTGCTCGAGGGAAGGCTGCTGGCAGGGACAAATCAATATGTAATATTTTCTATGGTCTTGTGAGTGGTACTGTACTACGCTACTGTATATAATGTACTATTGATTATATCATATTGTATAATCACCTATAAACGGATATATCTCATAGCCAGGAGGCAGCAGGCTTAGTCATAACTCTGGGTCACCAGCTGGGCATTAACAGTGCCAGGAATATACCCATCTTGGCACCACCCATGAGGTAAAAGAGGAAGCAGCAGAGTGACGTTGTTCTGGGTGTCCATTGCACAGTAAATGCCACTCCAGGCTCCTGGAGGGATCATGAGTCCATGGGCACCTTGGGATTGCATGGAGGAGGGAAGAGGCCTATAATTTGACCAATTTCTTGACAGACAGCAAGTTTCTGAGATTCGCAGACTGGAGGCCACCAAGAAAGGTTTAAATATAAGGAATAACAATGAAAAAGCAGGAAGATGATCAGAGCACAAGAGGGACAACATGATCTTAGATTAGTCAGGGTGATAAGACAGTGAGACTTGTGCCTGATGAAGCACAGTAGGTAGAGACTCAGTATGGAGGGTATGCAGGTATATCAGCATGGATGATGCAGGGGATTATAACCAGACTCACCAAAGTTATGCTGAGATGTGACAGCAGAAAGATACTCAGCACAGTTGGAGAAGATTATAATGAGCAGACTTGCCTCAGATGAGATGAGGGATTATGACAGAGGAAGATTCACTTCAGTTGGGACAGGAGGTTATAACAGACAGACTCACCTTGGATGTGACAGATGCTAATAGCAGGAGACTAACTCACTTGAGATAAAAAGGGGTTATAACTGAGATAAATGCACCTCATTTGAGTTGGGGGATAACAGGGAAGAAAAAAAAAACCACAAAACCAGGTAGGTGATCAGATGGTTTATCACAGGAAAAGATTCACTTTGGATGGGGCAGGGCATTTATAACAGACTCACCTCAGAGGTGATGAGTAGGCTGTAAGAGATGTGGAATAGCACAACAGAAATAGAGACTCCCTGGAACGTGGTAGGAGGCACTGCAGTGAGATTGGACTGTGTCAGAGGGCTGTTGTAGGGGCAGAAGTGCAGTTCTGGGAAAGCTTCTCCCAAAATGGCTCTTTTCCTAATAAAAGGAAGGCTGATTCCCACTGAGTAGGAATAGGTTTTGTAATACAATAATTCATTTTGGATAAGAAGGAGGACTGACAAAGATTCATCTCATTTTGGAGGGAGTTTTATAGCAGATATACGCGTTAAGATAAATCACAAACTACATGTAGGTGAATGGGACAGAAACCAATGTTAGATGGGACAGTTTCCTGACAGGGAGAGATTTGTCTCTGGTGAAACATGGAGTCAGAAGCAGGATTGTTCCTATTATCTCAAGGGGATGAAAGACTCATCTGGGGTATGATCAGATGAGAAGGAAATTATAACACTGATAGCTGTTCATGGGACTGGGGAGCTACAACAGAGACTGACTCCAAGCTGTAAGAGAGCCTTTTTAACATTGCAGGCTTCCTCAGTCCTCTCCAGTACAGATCATCCTCATCACTATGGTTTCTGTGTGAACTGCACCTCCACCAGTCTTCTAGCGGTGCTAATCGCTGTGCTTTGCTCCCATTTTATGCTCAGCAATGGAGATTTGGCAATTTTTAACACTGAAAATCAGCGGAACCGAAACTCATCTCTTAGCCAAGCACCATTCTCCACAGCCTCACTCATTCTGGGCACGAGAGTCCCACAGAGCCCACAGGAACAGTTTAGCCACTCCAGCAGAGACGAGGGGGCTCCCTTGGGTCCCTGCAGCTTCCCCTTCCCTCGGGAGTGGCACACTTACCTGGGTGGAAGCAGAGGGCCCCACTCTTCCCCACTCTGTCCTTGTCCTGCATCCCTTGCCAATCCAAGCCAGGGTGGTGCTAACTCCCTGTTTTCTCTGTCTGTGCCCTGCAGATGTATCCGAGGGCTCAGTTCCCAATGGAGATTCCCAGAGCAGCGTGGACAGTTTGCGGAAGCACCTTCGTGGCGACACTTTCACCCAGCAGCAGCTGGAAGCTTTAGATCGAGTTTTTGAGCGTCCTTCTTACCCTGACGTCTTTCAAACATCAGAGCACATCAAATCTGAGCAGGTGAGGGCCTGGCCTGGTAATGGGAAACCACAGGCACTGATAGGATGATGGTAGGGACATTCCTTCACCAAAATCCCTCTCCCCCTCTCCACCCCATGTTCTGACACTGACCTACTATTGCACATACACCACATCTACAGTTTACAGCACTTTCTAGTTGTAACTATATCACTGTGCTGATGCTCATGTGCACATGAGCTCTACCTCCTCTCTACACTCACACTGTTGTCTCCCTAAATCCCCACATCTGCTTTTCCTTCTGCACACACACCTGCAATTATGCATCCATGTTCTTGCCATGAACATGCCCACACCACCATGCATGTTCAGTGGCACACAGCACTGCACAGAAACTCCTGCATTCTTAGATGACATCAGTGACCAGGGAGCCACAAGGTTGTATTTTAATGGATCATTTTCCTTCACGGCCCAAACAGACTTAACTCCCATCTCCAACCTAGTTTTCCACACTTCTGCAGCTCTGCCCACCTTTTCTTTACTCCCCCGCTCTCCTGGCCTTTTATCCCAAAAGCTGTTTGTCTTAATAAAATGAAAATCAAAAGTCTTTTTAAACCGCCCCAAGCCATAAACCAACAAAGGAAGAGAAGGAGAGGCTGGCTGTGGACTCCCTTCATCCCAGAGTCCCTGGGTTTATTACAATGAATAACCTTTATTTACTTTCATTAGACTATTAAGCACCAGCACAGTCATTTTTCCCCCTGAAACTCTGAGCAGGGCCCATAAAGCAAATCCGAAGCCTAATTGAGTTCATTTTAATTTCTCTCCGATCACAGCGAATTACTCTGGTGATAAATCAGGGGGCAGGCTCACCCCCAGTAGAAGGCCTAATTTGCAGCTAATTACAAAACTGATTTCTACAGGAAGATCAATACAAGAAGGAATTGGAAATGACTAGGCAGTCCTAGCCAAGCAGGGACAGGGGCAGGGAGGGGGCAGCATGCAGGGAGCCCACTGGAGGAGGGGGAGATGTGAGGAGGGGGTTGGGGAAGTGCATGGAAAAAAACAGGGGAGAAAGAGCAGAAAATCAGTTTTAATTTAACGTAATATTAATCAGAGCAACTTTTCCTGCTGTTTTGTAGCCTTCCCGGTTTCTCCAGCTCCCGTGTCTGGTCTGGAGGCTGCCACAATAAAAAGGCAATTACCAGAGCCTTTCGGACAGGACACCCTTTCAGATTCAATGGCTCTCCCCCTCCCACCCTTCTGTTAGCCATGTGGCTCCCCCCTCCCCAATTTCATACCCCAATGCACAGAGTGACAGAGGCAGGGGATGAGGCTTCTTTGTTTTTAAAAAGCTAGGGCAGAGGTAACAGTGGAGGGGAGGTAGATGACTCAGGCAGAGACCCTGGTGACAGTGGGCCAACGCTGGCTGCTTCCTACAGCCCGCCTGTTCTAGTCATGTCATTGCAGTCCTATGCCCCAGCTGTCTTTGTCATCAGGGCAAACATCTCCCACCTCCACTCAGCCAAGAGGAGGGGATGCGGATTCCCGCTTTCTTTTCCCCTGGGCTGGCACAAACAGCCATCCCCACAGCTCTGAACAAAGGCTCAGCCACATCACAGATAACAAGTCAGATCCCTCACCCCTCTTCCCCTTCACAGCGTCACACAGGTGGGTGGGATAGTTCCTCCTAGGAACTCCCCCCGCAACCCTCTTGTCACTTTATCTTCTCCGTTTCCTCCTCCTCCTCCTCTTCCATCTGTGCAGGGGTTTGCATCTCTCCTCTTCCTCCCCCCCATCTGTACACCCTTCCCTTTCTCCCGTCGCATCAATAGCGAGCTGTCTTTCTCCTCTCTTCCCCAGGGTAATGAGTACTCCCTCCCAGCTCTGACCCCTGGTCTCGATGAAGTCAAATCAAGTCTATCCACCTCTGCTAACCCAGACCTGGGGACAAATGTGTCAGGACCCCAGACGTACCCTGTGGTGACCGGTAAGCTGCCTGACCAAACAGCAGATCCAAGCTTTTTATTTATTTCCCTCATCACCATTAGCTTCTGCTTTTTCTGCTAATGCAAGATATCCCTCTGTAGCAAACATGGAAAGAGACAGAAAGACTGTGGAGAACATAAGGGCTCAAGAGAAGCTTGAAATTCAGAGTATTGACAGTTTTGGGTACACCTAGAGGTGTCCAGGTGTGACTCAAAGACAGGCAAACCCAGATGTGAATCAGGAACTTGTGTGCCCAGATGGGACTTAGGGTTGGATGTTCGTGGAGGACAGATACATCCAAATATGAACTGTGATTTTTTTCTATCTATTTGAGAACAACAGGGTCATGGCTTATCCATGATCTGCACTTGGTTTTCTTGGGGAGAAATAATATTATAAGTTTTATTCAGCCCTGGCATTTGGAAGGGATGTTTGCAAATTAAATACTGAGGTCTGCTGAACTTTGACTGCTAAACTGCCTCTTACTTAAGCCCATGAGTCTCTAATGAAAGCTAGAAAAAAAATTTGTGCACAGCCTTCTCTCATGCGTGGGCACGTTAAAGTCAGGTGTGTCTGGGTGAGTAGGAACTGTGAGTAAGTGCATGACAGCAGAGGAATCAGGATGAACAGAGATAGGAGGGAATCTCTGCAGCAGATATTTCACTGAAACTTCCTTTTTGCTGGTGACACATGTAGAACCTGAGCAGCACAGGGTTCTCCTGGGGCCACAGGGCACACACATGCTGTCGTGATATTAGTGTTAGACTGCCTGCCCTGTGTATGTCTAGAACTGTAAGGAGGAATTCTGGTGCCTTAATCCATACAGTGCTTAATTCATACAGCATTCCTTCTCAGGCTTTAGTGGTCGCTGCTCACACAGCTCCCATAGACTTGCACATCTCCTCTTGGGTAGCTAAAGCAGCTGGCAAGGCTCGAGTGACTTGCCCCTGTTTGGTATATCCCTCTTTCTCTACAACTGCTGTGGCCAATCTAAAAACGTCATGGCATAAGTTGAGAAACAGCCGTTTCTCAACAGACGTTTCTCAACTTCTCAATTTTGCTAACAGCTATAAATTCTGTTAACAAGGGAAGAAGCTGTTGTCTCTTGGCCAAAAAGCACAGAATCAAGAGCACCGGTTTTGTATCTCAGTTTTTTCTTGCAAAAGCCCCAGCTAATAGCCCTTGATGTCAAAGCAGCTCGTGGCTGAGGCAGGTTGTCATAGCTTGTTCAGCAAACACAAAGCAAAGGCATGCTGTTGCATGCAACTTTTGGCTACCAAGAACTTTAGCACCAGGCAGGATTAGTAACAGTTAACTCAAATACAGAGGATATCCAGTGTGAGGTCTACAAGATGCCATGGAGAACATGGGGAGATGAACTACATTATTTAGGTAATGTCTAGAAAGCGTGACATCACCTGACGTTTTTCATGGCTTTTACTGCTATCAGGCTTGATTCAGAATCCTTGTAGCTGTGCGGTTTCTTAGCCAACCAGAAAAAAATGGCTTAGCTGTGGCAAAATTGTTCTACCTTTCTTTTTATTTGCATATGCAAGACAAAACTCAGCTGGTGTTCATCTGTTGTTTAGCAGATCTACATCTCTTTCAGGAAATATTTGCCAGGTTTGGGGGCCAAAGCCAGTAGGAGAGCCAGGCAGATCCCCATAGCTGGATGTAAAGGTGATGCGTTTACAATCAGAGCCTAAGATTCAAAGGGACCATTAAAATAATTCTTTTTAGTCCTTCTTCCTAAGTGAAGATGGTTCATTCCAGCCTGTTAATGTGAGAGCAGGCTTCTAGAAGGCTGGGAACACTACACAAGCTTTGGACATTACTCTCTCAAGGGCACAGAAGGAGAAAGATTTGGCCTCCCAGAAAAGACTATAGGCTAAGGCAAAAAATTTTCTTTGTGTCCCCCCACCCCACCCTGTGCCATTCTCACTGTTTCCTGCCACTGTCCCAGCTCAGCTCGAGAACATCCCCATCTGATCCATCTGGATTCAAAAGTGAGAAAGTTCATTTCAGGCCCAGCTTGACATTCCCAGGTGGCAACTTAGCAGTAACATCTCAATCTGTATGCAACATTTCAATCAGTGCAGAGTAACAAAAGCAGAACTTTTAGCACTGGGAGCTATTCACTGGTGGTAATGATGGAGAAACTCAGAATCTGGAAATGAAAAGGGAAAAAAAGCGCCCCTCGACACCCTGTTATCCATCAGGGGAAGAGGGGCAGAGAGTTTTTCCTCTACACTTAGGCCAGGATCCAATGTTTGGATTAATGGTGCCATTACCCAAGAAAGGACTTCAGATAATGCTCATTCTTAAAATGTTTTTGCTGGCAATTAAATGGTTGCAGGTATTGATCTTCATTGATCTGATGTTCTCAATTTGCATAATCTATTAAAAATGAATGATTCATGATATGTTTGCTATGGGGCTGGGCAATGCTTTCAGGAAGAACCAGAGAGGTGAGGAACTCAATGCTGCCTCCTGGTCTACTCCAGCTAGGAAATTAAAGAAGTGGCTGGCAGCATGCAGATTTCTTTGGTATCACCCATGTCCTCCTCCCAAGAAGGGATATTAGAGTAATAGTGAGCAATGAATTCGTGCCTGCCTGTTTTGCTGCAATGGTGTCATCTTTGAAATGCTTCTTTGCTCTTTCAGGTGATACCTGTAACAAATATGAAATGAATCTATCCATTTAGGGTACGCTGTGTGCAGTCACTTCACGATGTAAGATTTAGCTTCACTCTACAAGAAAGTCTCCCCATCTCAGTCTTCCCAGACAGAAAAAAAGCATCACTAGGTCTTTCCAAACCAAAGCTGTACAGCATTGGATTCTTGTCCTTCCTGAAGACTTCAGAGAATGTCTTTCTCTTCTCTCTGGCTCATGACTAGCTTTTCTCAGCAAGCTGTCTCAGCTCACACCATTCTCAGAATACAGCCTTCCAAAAGCCATCAAAACGTCAACAATATGTAGCTACATAAAATCTTGAAATGCAGTGAGATAGTTAAAGAACAGTGTTGCTCAAGTCCCTTTATCTGTCTGTGGGCTTCCTGAAGAATTAGAAATGCTGTAAAACAGGCAACCACCAGAAGGCCTTCCCAAAGTCCTGGGCATCTATTCAAAGATACAGCTTAGCACCATGGTTTCACACAGCACAGCCTTGTCGAGTACTGTCAATATCAAACACTCCCTTTCAGACAATTACTCTACTAACACATCTTAGATGCCCCATTTATTACTCACATCTCCCAAAGCAAGTAAACAAAAACATTGTCTTACTATGGAGAAAACAGGTCACCCTTATTTCTCCCTATTAAGTATGTGCAAGAAATTTCCATTAATGAGTTGACACTTAGGGACTAGCTGGACACTCGGCCAGGAAACATGCTTCTGCTGTCCTTCATATGGAACAGACCATGCAGAAATTTTCAACTTTTTTTGTGAAGACTCAGAGAGAGAAAGCTCTTAAGAGCTGCCTGAGTATAATACCTCCTCTTTCTGCACACACAGACAATGGGAGAGCTATATCTTGCCTTCTCGTTGCGTGGACCTCATAGCTGGATTGGCGTAGATCCCTGACAGTTTCTTGGACAGTATCTTTGGACACCAATCAGAAGCAAAGATCCAAGCTTGAAAATACCAAGATAAGCAGAGTATATGCTGTTGAACAACATTACAAGAATTCTGTTGTTCAGAATTGTTCTACTTCACTTATTTCTATTGAAGGCAAACAGTCCAGGCAGATGAGTATAAATCTGTACAGGACTAAGTAAACACAGAAAATCTCAATAGCTTTCTTTTATTCACTAGTTTCCACAGACCTTTGAGTTTGGAAGGTCCTTGGTAGCTAACGGCCAAGAGGCAAGCAGAGGAGAACCTCAAGACAACAGGAATTGCACAAGGTGTTCACAGAAGTCTTGAATCAAGAACAGAACAATAAGATACTTCTCTAAGCACCACCAGAAGTCACAGCTTCTGGAATAGTCATGCATGAAAGAAGTGGGGTGTCTTCAAACCAGGTTTTGAGTTCTGGGGACTTAGATTAATAGTTTGGGAACAGAGATCTTTCCAACTCAATTATCTAGCCCAGGAGTCACCCAACAGAGAGGTAGCACTATGGTAAATAAAGCACAATAAACTTTTCATATATGGCTTGAAATTTATTCATTAAGAGACTACTAAAGGGGAGGATTTACCTACTAAATGGAATGTAAAATGACAGCAAACATGAAGAAAAATTTCCCTTACAGTTGAATCCCAGCAGTTTTTACTAAATAGACCTTGTTTGCAAACCCAGTACAATCCGAGATGTACAAAGAAGAAAAGGTAGAAGATAAGATGCAAAAAAAAAAAAAAAAAAGAAAAAAATCCCTTCAGGAATTTCTACTGTTTACTGAAATGGAAGTATGTGTCCCATTCTCTTCCTGTAAGGAGACTTATGAGTGCTTCTGTTCTACAGTTAGCACCTATTAACAGGAATAGAGAACTTTTAAAGTAATCACCACGCACCAAAGCAGCTGTCATGTCCTACACAGAAAATGTTTCCTTCTCTCCGGGAAATAAATATTTCCCTAAAACAACAAGTATCATTCAGGGCAAGAAATCCTGGCAACAACTCACAATGTGTCAAACAAAGGCACCAAAAAAGAATGAACCTCATCAATTTCCCTTTCCTCCAGACTTCTCTCTGGCACAGGTTTAGATTTTTTTCCAGTTTAATTTTTTAAATTCATATATTAATGTATGCAAAAAAAAAATTGGAATTACTGACATAAAGGCTACTTGCTATGTCCAAAAATCATAAAAACCCAGTACTTAAACAGCATCTGATTTCTATGAAAGTTTTCAAGAAAGCTGTGATGCTAAGCATGGAGAAATCACTGGCTAGACACCTGGAGCCAAAATTTTTCTGAAATGATAAACAGTCTTTCGAGAACTTCAGGCTCCTTCAAGGTGAAGATATTATTTCCTTCCTTACAGATTAGTGAGTAATTGAAGAGAATTTTGTTCTGTTCAATAAATTGGTCATTCAAAACTAAGAAACAAATAAGGATTTGAAAAAGCAGGAACATTTGTTTTCCTCAAATTAAGTGAATTAAGGTTGAGTGAATTAAGGTTGGTGTGAAAGGATGAGATCGATCAGTTTTAAAATAAGGTTCTGAAATCAGTTCAAATTCCTCCTTATATCTGTCCTTTCCTTCATTTAATATGTGATTTCTAATGAAAAACCTGCTTAGAAAAGCTTGCTTTTTCTGTTCTAGTATATTAGGAAGTCAGGGAACTTGTGGTCATTTTATTTAATTAGCATGAATAATTACAAATACTGTTTTTAATTTAATTCTAATTTCCATCCAAATATAACTTGACACAGATCACAAGTAAGAAGTTAATAATCTAATAGAATAATAATATGGACTCACCAATGACTATTTTCCATATAATAATATGTGAAGACAAATTATATTAAACAACATAATTGCTCAAATAAATGTGCACATGATACAGTCCATCTACTTAGCAAAAACTGAAATAACCATGTTTAGTGTAAATTTTGTAGTTGTCAAAATATTTGTTACCACCCATAAAATTCAACCTTTTAGAAAAAAGCCTCACAGTGGAAATGTAAAACAAGTCGGTCCAGCTTTCTGTTTTAAAGCATGACTTAAATTGACTGTTACATTCAGTTGCACTTATATCATTGTGCTGAGAGGGGGAGCATTTTCTCCCCTTTTCTTTGTTTGTACTGGAGAAAATTTACTTTCTTGCTCCAGTCTACTTTAGCCTCTGACACCAGTGAGCAATGGCCCTGGTCAGGGCTTGACTTAGCTGACTTAGGAAAACCTCTTTAGCAAACAGCTAGGGGCCCCAAAGTGGCTACAGTGATGGCAGATCCTACAGATGCAGACCCACACTCTGTGGCACAGCACCATGGCTGCAGTCACCAGCAGTCAAACAGCCTGTTGGGCACACCTCTGTTTGCCCAAATGCCCTAAAAATGGAAGATGATAGTCATTCATACAGCTCTTACAAGGCTGTTACTATTCTGCCTAACCAAAATGAAGGAGATATTTTCCATGAACAAGCCTCTCATATTTAGGGTGAGAAATTGGCAAAAGCAGAAGTTCACAGGACCTCCAAATTTAATCAACTGAATCCCCTCCTTAAGAAGAGATAGTATCTTCTTATCTAGTAAAGGAATTTGGAAAGGCAAAAGGTGTTACTATTCTTCTCCAGGACCAAATGGCTGAGAGTGATAGATAGTCAGATGAATGATTCCTGAACAGAGAGGAATAGCAGGCAGGGAAAGGATTCACATAAACTATTTCCATGCATTCAGCGTAAGTTTCACTGACAATAACTTTACGATGCTGAAGAAGGCAGCTTGTGGGCTTGAAAGGCATATTGAACTGAGAAACCCAGAAAGGAATGGGCCCAAAAGAAATAATATCTTTTCCTTCCTTAAATTAGCATTTAAGTGAACAATAGCAGTGAATGACAATAATGTCATATAATGACAATAACAGTGAATGGGCATTCCCAGACCAATTTTCTTCAGCAGGCTGCCACACTCTATGCTGCTGTACAAAAGGGGACTTTTTTAAAAAGAGAAAATAATTATATTGCCTTCCCAACAATTCAGGTTTTGCCTTTTCTTCTGGGGCTAAATGAAGGATCCAATGAGTATGGCTTTGATAAAATTTTTTATGATGTAGATATTTGCCCACTGACAGCAAAGACTGTGCTTTATATCTGTGTTAAGCAACACCTGTCAGCAGATGTTAATAACTTTTGATCTTCATCAGCTGTACTGGATTTAATCAGGCCCACTGCTTGTACATTTGAAATTGCCCAGTGCAGTCTTTCAGAGAAATGGAAAGCTTATGGCCATCTTTGTCCCATCTTTTTAAGTTCGGGATTGCTGCAGGCTACCCAGGAACATCTATTCTATCATATGGTTAGTAAAATATCATTGTGATGAAACCTTGGAGCTACCTATAATGAGGACTATGTGAAAAACTAACATGTTTTAATTGCATTTCCCAGCCTATATTTCAAAAACCTCTGGTTTAAGAGGTAATATTCAAGTCCCAACCCACCCAGGAACAAGCATATGCTACACTTCAAGGCAGGGAGAAATGGCCAAATCTGGTGGGCTGGGACTCAAGAAACGAGACAAAAATATAAAATTCACTTAACTTCTCTGTTTGCCAAGTGCACAAGTTGCAAAACTTTCCCCCCTATGCCCAAGTCTTTAAAGCATATCTTCCTTCATCTGCTCCATCTGCAAACAGATGTACTTAGAGCCACATGAAATTGACTTCAGTGGAGTTCTCAAGTGGTTAACCAGTACTCAACAGTACTCAAGTAGCTTCAAAGAGTAAGTCCACATCACAGGTCTACTGGAAGTGCCATGTTTTACTCTGTATGAAGACTACAAGAATTTTCTCTTCAAAGTAACATACAGAGTTCACAGGTCAGTTTACTTGGAGAGCAGCAGTTAGTCAGATCAGACACAGTTTTATAAAATCCAGTTTTCTGAAAAAAATAGGGCAAATAGAATTCAAAACTTAATATGTGATGTGGTGCCACAACAGTGTCAACTCCTGGGGGAAAGCAATCCAAGGTTGTTTCTTTAAACACATACTTCAACAATGTAATGGGCTAAGAACATGGATGGATGTGTGCAGAAACAGAAAATAAACCTCAACACACAAGGCTCATTCTCCAGTCAACAGGAAGACAAAAAAGGTATAACAAGAAACAGATTAGTCTTTACACACTTTTCAGTTCTTCTAGCATAGGTTTGTTATGATCAGAGAAGGGAAAAAAAATAGGACGGTCTTTATCTTCAGTGCAATTTGCATAATACCCTTGCAAAGAAAACCTAGAAAACTAAGAATAGAAAAAGTGGTTCTTCTGACGTGACAGAAAGAAAAAACTAACAACATGCCATGTCAGTCCAGTTTGGTCTTTTGTATGGCTTCTTGAATTTGAGGGAAGATTCCCACATGGGATAAAGTGATGTGACTCCACTGCCAATAGTGTAAATTAACCAGTCCATGAGTTCTGAGGACCCAGTCCCATTCCGATTGCCACAATAAAACTTTTCTAAGGACTGGAGATTAAAAAGATGTTTCAATGGTGGGTACAAGCATAGGATTCAAAACTCCTGAGATACAATTCTGCTTTGGCACAGGGTTCATACATAAACTTGGGTATGTCTTTTCTGGGCTCAGTTCTTCATAGACAAAACAGTGATCCCTAAGCGATGCTGTAAGGATATGTGTTCTAAAGGGTGAGGCACTGGGGTCATACAAATATTTAGTAGAGACATCAGGAAAAGATGAAGAATGGGAAATGTTGTCCAGATGGTGAACAGTGTTGAATGGTTTGTACAAGCCATGCATGGATGTGCCATCTTGGTATTCTTTGTTTACTGTAAAGAAGAGGAGCACTGGATGCAGGTACCTTATCCTCCAGGAAGCCAGCAATGAAAAACAAGCAGTTTATCTAGTCCTGCAACCCTCCTTGCTTCCCTTCCCTTCCCTTCAGCAGGAGAGAGCATGATAAAGGAGAGAGCATGAGTCTCTGTAGGAACTCAGAGCTGTGAATCTTCCTCTCACCCTGTCTGCCCAAAATCCCTTCATTCGCAGGGGGAATTTAGTCCAGGGATCACCAGTTCTTACTCTCCGCCAGAATAACAGAGGAGAGGGTTAGAAAGGAAGAAAAACAGCCATAACTCAGCAAGTACAGTTAGAAAGCGAGGAGTAGGAGATGCACAAAATGTGGTTCTTTAATATGTTTCCAGCCATATCCCCACCCTGCTGATTCTTTCAAATTTCCCCCACCAGGACAGTGAGAGATTCTCTTTTGGGGTGGGTCACTTATAAACTTCTAGCAGAAGAAAGGAGACTGGGTCAGGAATAGACTACTCCTGCTTTGGAAAGGGGTTGCAAACTCATTCCACCCCCCTATTTGATTCCAGACTTAGGAGCAAGACAGATACGTTGGGGTTTGCTGATGCAACCTTACTGAGGAACACTCCCAACAAGACACAGACAAGCCAGTATGGCACTGCTCCAGAGCTTGCTGGCAATAGTAGGACTTGGGACAGGAAGGGGGAAGCTCTCCATCACAAATACAAAAGAATTACAGAACAGAGAAAATCAAAAGTGCAAACAAAAAAGGTACAGCTGAAGTTTAAGGTGGTTAAAATGAAAAATGGGACTGTGCCATTCACAGGTGGATAGATAGATCAATCAATTGATCTCGTCTACACTGACACACTTTGGAGCTATAATTCACTGCTGGGGCAATTATTCCAGCATAGTGGTGGCAGGAGCTATATCAGAGACAGAATTCAGGTGCTTTTAGTCAGGGGAGAGTTGGACAACAAAGGAGTAAAAAATGGTAAATACCATCCATCAGTAAAGATACATGGGATATAAGTTATGTCTCTGCACTTGCAGAGTGTAGAGGGATAGATAGACAGATAGATAAATAGACACATAAAAGTCTGAGTTTTGGTTGTGCAATCATTCGCTGTCTGACCTAATACTCTCCTCCTCTCCATGACTCTTAGAGAGGAAAGTGTTTAGCATTATTGCGTCCAGGTCTCTTTGCCCTGTTACTGCTGACTCCTTTATCCCCCCAGACTGAGTAAGTGGTGCTGCCTCTGGAAGGTGCAAGGAATTTTTCTTCATAAGCCTTGAGGTGTTCAAGACAGGGCTGGGCTCATCTCCACTGTGAGTCTGACAGGGGTTTTAACAGCCTCACAACACCAGGACAAATAGCTCCTGGTCCCTTAACTCTTCTCAGATTTGCAAGGCAAGGCCCAGCACTGTTGTTCCCATTGCAAGGGCTTTACACAGTCTTTAAGGCTGAAATCCTCTCTGTGGTGGCTGGGCAGAGCGGAAATCCAGGGGCTGGATCAGATTGGCCTAATGCTATAGCAGCTTAAGCGGTCTGTTTTACCAGAGATTATGGTTTCACTTACACAGAGCGCCTGAAAAATGCTGTGGTTTAGGAAGGATTATAGCTGAAAATTCCATGCTTTAAAAGAGAAATAAAGCAGGGGAGGGACTAGGAAACTCAATGTGCCTGGGGGCTGTGCAAACAGGATTAACCTCTGCCCATAGCACCTCCTGCTTCTGCCCACCCACGCTTCCTGTGTCCACCTTCTTCTCTGTCCTTTCCTTCCTAGCAGCTTCCCACACCTGCTGTCTTTTGTATAATACAGAAAGCTGAAAAAGGAGTCTGGAAAATGCCCAGGACCAAAGTGTCCCTAGTTTATTTACGTATCACTGTCAAATGGCTTCCTTGAAAAATATCACTTCACTTGCAGCCTGTGAAAGCCAGGGGAACTTTTGGCCCTCTGCCTGCAGATAGATCTATTCATCCAAATTATCTTGGATCAACATTATTTGGATAAAGGCTTCAAGCACTCCCAGAATGCTGGTGGTGATTCTGCCTGTCTGGTCCGAAGGTAAATTTGTGAACTCCTTGCCATCTGATGACACAAGATGCAGAAGAAAAATAGCTTTGGGGGTTCTCCACCAACAGAGACTGGCACTGGCATGTGAAGGTTCACTAGTACGATTGTAGGACAGTGTATAGTTGTAAAAAGAAGAAGCTGCACACTGATGTGCTGTCTACTCTGGTGACTTTAATTAACTGTGCAATAAAATCCAGATACTCCAGCTTCTGTTCCGCATATCCTCCACAAAAAGTCCCTGCCAAACAGAGCTTCCTAGCAAAAAAGGAAAAGAAATTACAATCCTCATTTAGCATACCAGAGACTTCACATAAGTAAACTAAATGAAGAGGAACCATGCACCTTTTGGCCAGGACTTCGCAATAGATTGAAATATGAACATATGTCCTTGCTGCAAAGGAGTCTTGGTGATCAGAGACCTTTACTCACCATCCAGGCCAGAAGCACTTGGAGGAGAACACAGATGGCGAACTATCATTTTTGCCAGGTAGCAAACCTTTAGGAAACAAATATCTCAGGATAAACAGCATTCACAGATAGAAACTGCCCAGCCCTTTGTCGTCTAGGTGAGCACTACAGCCTCTCATTAAAATGCCTAGAGTTAATTGAGGCAGATCTACATTAATGAAGTCAGATTTATGACCTAATTATATGTCACATTTGTATTTCTCTGTATAAACCAAAATCACCAAGAACTAACTTATTTCATAGGCCATTAGCAATACTTGCCATCACAGCAAAGAAATGGCTTTCATTTATTGGCATTAGTTTGTTTCCCTGAGGATAGATGGTTTGCTAGATGATTAGGATAGGATTTGATCACATCATCCATGCTTTGCTTTCAGGTGTTCAAACACAACATTCTACTATTGCTGTCCCAACAACAGTGGGTGTTCTGCTTTAGGTCACAGAGTTCTCCAATTCCCAAACATCCTACTCAGCAGCCAAGTTAGGAGCAGTTGCAAAGCTGTATCTATTGTGCCTGTGCAAATCCGCACATCAGAAATGGAAGTTCAATGCAAAGAACAATGAAAATTAGACCTTTTATAAGTCCCCTACATTTTCTCTCCTCCATTATGTCTCTCGGTCAAGGTGTCTATCTGGCAAAATTATAGTGTGCGAACAATCAATTGGTTAAATCTCCAAAGTGTGCCACTGTGAACATGATCAATCGATTGATCCGTCTATTACCTATTAATTGCACAGTCCCATTTTTATTTTAACCACCTCCAGCTACACCATTTTTGTCAAAGCCTTTATAAAAAATTTGGCTTGAGAAGCTTTGACAATTACACTCAGTAACCTGCTTAAAAGGTACAGTGCTGCTCTCCTGGGGAAGGGTACCTTGATTTTGAAGAGAAAAAGTGGTATAATTCCTTGAGACAAACTGTGTAAGTGTAGCATCTTCATGCGCCCTCAGCCAGCAAGAGAAAGCAACAGGAAAGGGAGCATAAAAGCTTCAGAGCATTTTTCTTCCCAACCCTATGCTTCTTCCTGTCCTCCTGCATGTTCCCTCCCTCACCTCTCCTTTTCCTGCATCCCTCCCATCTGCCACAGCACTCCATTCCCCTCATCTCCTGCTGCCCCTGCAGAGGCATCCCTGCAGTCCGAGCCTAGCCCCCAGGTGCATTTACTGCTGTTGTCTCAGCACTGGCTCCTCTGATCTACTCCTAACCTTTTTATTTTTGTTTTGTTTTAAAATTAATTTCCCTGTAGATTTTAACCACTCCATTTTCATTTACCCATTTTGTTCTTCCTCTCCTCCCTTCCCCACCCTCCTCTTCCTTCCCCTGTTCCTTTGTCTGTCTGTGTCCATCCCTTACCCTACCACAGAAAACCTCTCCTCTCCCCTCAGTATAAAGCAAGAGCCTCATGGAGCCTCTCTCACCCCTTTCACCCCCACCACGCCGGTCGGCTCTGGGCAGGCTGATCTTCAGCCCTTCCACATGGCCCTTTCAGACGATGCGTCCACGCCCTGCTACAGTGCCTTCCTTCATCATGGTGCCCACTTTGGGCAGTCCAGCAGCCAGCCTCTGATAGCAGGTAACTGGCCTTGGCCACAAACTGAGTGGGGATGCTGTAGGCAAGGGGTTCAGTTTCATCTGACGGGGAGGCCAGTAAATGTTGCAAGCTCTTTGAGTGCAATTGGGAACCAGAGCGACCACGTTCCAGGTCTGCATATGCAGCATATGTTCTCAGCTCCAAGAATTCACAGTAAGATTTCATGCCTGTCCCTCATTTTCTAGAATAAAAAGGAAAAAGAAGTTGTAACTACCTAGAAGTGACTGGGTGTCCCAACTGGATGGCTTGGGGACTTAGTATAGAAGCACTTGTACAGCATAATCCTGTGTTTCCTCAATAGCCATAATGTCCTTGAGTGCTGTAGGCCCAGCAAAGGTCCTATGTGCTAGCCTAATGGAGATGATAGCAGCTTGAAGATCCTAGCCAGCTCTAGTCCTACCTGGGTTGTTCAGCATGAGCTGAACAGCATTGTATCAGCATTGTATCTACTAAGTCAGATAAACACATAGGCAGTTGGTGAGCACTGCCCCAGCTATGCTGTGGGCAGTATTTGAGTCACCTGCTTCGGGAGTGTCAATGTGAGCTGGTGCCTCCACACAGTAGACCAAGTAGTTAAGAAACCCAGCCTCATATATGAACATCAAGAGCAGGAAGGGTGTGTGAGAGACTATGTTTTACAGCCGAAAAATACAGACCTGACGTAGGTGGCCTTTAAGGCAAGAGTAAATGTGAAGAAATAGGTTGCAGAAGATGGCAGCACTTAGGAGCAGCAGGCAGGAGGGGAGGACAGGCAGGAAGGACAAGTTTCAGATATGTACTAAGGGAAACTCCTGACCAAGGTGACTGAAGCAACATTGCTGTAGAAGTTCAAGGGTGACTTGGATGAAATATGTGGTATTATCTTAGGTGACCACTGACCATTTTTCAAAGGATGTAATCTGGGCTTTTACAGAACAGACAAGTCTTAGTGCAGACCGCAGTTCCTAATAGTCAAGAAACATATCTTACTTCTGCCTCCTTCATGTTTCTTTATTATTTTTCTCTTTTGACTTAACATCCTTCCTTTGTATTGTCATGTGAGACTTCCCTTTCTAAACCTCCATGTAGGAAAACAGAAGGTAACATCAGAGAAGATCTGTGTTTATAACACTGACTTCGTCCAACCTTACTGCAGCCAGTAAGAGCCCCTGAGCTCTTCCTAAGCAAAGAAGTCTCCTGACAGAATCTCTCCAACAATACAGATCTTTGGGGTTGTTGTCATATATGACCATCCTCTAGCATAGAAGGCACTGTGTTTCAGGAGAGGGACCTGCCTTAGGACCTTTATAGGGAATTAGACATGGGGCAAAGCGTTCAAAAGCTTAAACAATGTCACAATGATTCAGATGCTGTTTCTCACTCAGAAGGCTCTTGGAGGATGGATAATGGCTGGAGTTGGAAGCATGTTATGAGCAAGCTTTGCCATAGCCTTGGAGTACAAGAATTTAATAATCCGGTCTACCTGTTTGTAGTGAGAGGAGGTAATGGAAGGGGCCTGCTTATATATAACAGCATTTTAAGAGCCTCTCTGTCGGACTCCTAGTGATGTTGCTGATACAGTACTTGTTTGTTCTCTTCTTTTTCAAGACTGGGATTTTGACAGATGATCACTTCCCAGCAAATTTTCCATGCTCAGTTTTGAACATCAGCCTCTTGCACTCATGTCTGAATAAAAACACAGGGGCATATGTGCATACATCAAGTAGCAGAGTGAGTGTATATGTGTTCCCAGCTGAACGGAAGTGTCAAAATGAATTAATTTTGCCTGCTGCTACATAATGTTATCTTTAACTTTTCAGTGACACTGCTGTCTCACTCATCACCTGTTGTTATATCTCAGGATAGTCAATAAATGAAACTAAAAGAACAAGAATTTTAAGCATAAAAATTTCTTGCCTTAAAAGAATGTAAGGAAAAAATAACTACATCTACTAGGTGTTATTAATACAGCTTAACACACAGCTACAAATCACTAAAGGAATGATGGTGATAAATGAGTAAAAGAGTGTAGAATATAAATCCCTGAGACATTACGTATTTATTTTTATCAATATTGGGGAGTGGCTGGAAAATGGCTCAGCCACTTTCTGGTAGTTCTATGCCATTATCTAAGAGGAGGTGAGCTAGGAACATCAGCCACTGATCAGGAACCTCTTCAGGGAAAAAGAATGAACTTTCATTTCTGTCTTGAGTAAATTACCTCAGTAATCTTTAGTCAAGACCTATGAAACCAATGACACTGGCTTAACCTACCTCAGGCCAGAGAAACTTCCTTCCTTCAGGTTAAGCTCTGTGCTTCTTAGTTCTTGCTTTGCCTTATAACTGTTATTTATCTTTGATTCCCCAGCCAAGGTTCATGCTTATTCCAGGGCCTGCTTTATCAGTTATCATTCTGCTGCTAGTAGAGCTAAACCAACCCTTCTACTTCTTTCCTTGATGTACCCCAGCACGGTTCCAGTGACTCCAGTGATGTTAATGGGCTACACTTAACCTGTCACTTCTAAAGACAAATCAGACTCCTGCCCTCCACTTAGAACAGACAGGAGAGATAAAATTTAACAAAGGAACAACAAATGGCACAAACTTCTTGGTGAGCTACAGTTCACCCAGGAAATGTGAAAGGTTCTGGATGCCTGGAACAGGCTGACATCTCAGTAGGCAGTGTTGGAGGTTGAGCTGTAAATCTCTCAGCAGCTGTGGGGGAAAGATTATCTTAATTTATTTAGCACTTTTTTTTTTATTTTGGTTTGGGGTTTTTTGTTTTGTTTTGTTTTGTTTTGGCTTGAAACTCCCAGCAGCTTCTGAGATTATTTTAGTTCATTTAAATGCAATAAGCACTAACAGCAAATGCCCTTCTGGCTGGCCCATTTTCAGGCTAACCAGTCCAAATGAGGAAATGCCTCTGGCATCAACCAAGAAGCCCCCAGCTGCACTTCCTAAGAGATGAAAAATGAACTACAACCAAACACCCAGTCCAGACCCCTCTCTACTTCTTTGATTTGGAAAAGATATTACAGCTTTAAGTATTACAAACAAAAATTTGTACCTGTGATAAAAATGAAGTGAGACTCAAACTAATTTGCATGATCCTATTATTATATACAGTACACCAGCACTTGGAAGGAGTCCAATCAGTATTGGCCTCATGCTAAGCACTGTGCAAATGTACTAAAATTGTGGCCTTGCACCAAAGAGTTTGCAGCATAAAAAGAAGCACAGAGAGGTGAAGTAACTTGCTTAAAACCATCAGCAAGTTAATGACAAAGGTGAGAAGAGAGACAGGCACAGAAAACTCTTGGATCACTTTCCAGTGCCTTGCACATTGATCATGCCCTAAAGCTACATCACCACAGTTTTGGAACCGCATCCACTGCATATAGACAGGACCTCAGCTACTTTGGCAGTGAATATGCTGCCATTCTCCGTGCAGATCAGGGCCATTTTGATTTAGTTAAAACTGATCCAAAATCTACAATGAAACAGAACAAACTCTTTTGAGCCTCACAAAGCTAAGTTTTAACAATCACCCTTACAGTGTGAGATCAAAAGTGCCACAATTTTCACCCAGAATTTTCAGTGGATGGACAGCACTTATGTGAGAGAGGGCTGCACAGTAGTTGCCTATCAAGCTGCTAGTCATGTGAGAGTAGGACAGAAGGTGATATCAAATCAATATTGAAAGATCTTATCCTTATTGGTCACCTGTCCTGATTCTTTCCCCTTCCAGGTCGTGATATGGCAAGCACCACCTTGCCTGGCTACCCACCCCATGTTCCCCCAACTGGACAAGGCAGCTACCCAACCTCAACTCTTGCAGGAATGGTTCCTGGTAAGTCAGCTGCCAGACCTCACTGATGGTGCACACGTGTTTGAACAGTATACCAGCACTGCAAGATCTTTCACAGCTGGCTTGGCTATTGCTTTGCTGACATGAAGAGCTATTCTTTTCATAAAGAAATCATCAGGTGCCTATAACCAATGTCGCTAACAACCTTTTTTGTAATGTATCTCTTTCCCCCTAGTAACTGATTCACTGCTGCTATGGGCAACTAGCTAGCCCTGTGGCAATTAATTGGTAATTAATTAACCTAGTATTCATTAACTAATGTAATTATTTTCCAATGACCTATGCAGGTTATTATGCATTGCTTATGGCTCAGGATATTCACCTATCCACTAACTTAGGGTAACAACTTACCTTCTATCTAAAGCCATGTTATCAACCTGAAAATTATCAATGGTAATTTAATACCTGCAGTTTTTGGAGACCTACTGTCTATAGCCTAAACTAACTAAGAACTCAGCAATGATTAACAGCATTTCAGGAGAAACCAGCTATGCACTTTTAACAGCCAACTACTTACCCACCTTCTGTTTATAAGACTGTGCCTCCAGTCCAAGAAACTATCTACCTAATCCTACATCCAAAGGTAAAATCTTTCTTTGCTACCCAACGCCTTTGGAGAAATACCTTATCTCAGCATATGGATTCTCCCACCCTTTAGGGAGAAGAGAGGACCATTTACTCTAGGGCAATTGAAGAGTTTCTTACCTCATGCTCTATTCCCCACTCCTCTGATGACAGTTGTCCCCAGTAGGTAAATGAAGAGACAGGATTTTTGTTTCTCAGACATGGCAGCTCAGAGTACAGAACTTATCTGCCACTGATTTCTGCTTTTGTTATAGCCTGGGGTTGTGATTTGTGGTGGTTAAGGAGCAGGTACACAGTCCATTCTGCAATCTCTGCTTCTGAAGGGAAGCCCAGAACTGAAGCAGCAGAAAGGTGGGGACAGAAAGCTCTTATGTCATATGATTTGCCAGGGTTTATGAGTGGAAAGCCTAACCCTCCATCAGATCTTGGAACAGCTAGCTGAATGAACATGAACTACAGGGACGATAGTGAAAATATCACTGATAAAAAATGTTTTCAGGGCAAAGTCTTTAAAGGACAAATCATAGAATCATAGGGTGGCCTGAGTTGCAAGGGACTTTTAAGATCGTCTAGTTCCAGCCCCCTTGTCATGAGCAGGGACACCTTTCACTAGCGCAAGTTGTACAGAGCCCCATACAGCCTGGCCTTGAACACTTCCAGGAATGGGGCATCCACAAGTATTCTGGGCAACATGTTCCAGTGGCAAATTTTAGGGCATCTCCTTCTAATGGTTTGGCTCCAGAATCAGAGAAGCACTAAGACAATATATATCAATTAACACACCACACTCCCACAGACACACACCAGTAACAGTAGGTAGATTCAGTTGACAATATTTAAATCAGTTAAAGGTAAAAATTTACAGGAGGTCATGGTGTATAGAAATTATTAATAATACCAAACTAACTGGCTCTTTGAGTAGAAACTTCGAAAAAACCAGGCTCTTCCCAACTTCCAACTGTTCTAAACTGTTCAGTGGTTGCTATGTAAGTTTAATGTTCTCATCACAAGGATGATACTGACTTCTAAACGGGGACAAAGATTTAAAGACCACTAATCACAGGGGTCACTTATCCAAAAATAGGGTATTTTAGCTCTTTGATGTGGAGGTTGCTTATCTAGAAGACATCAGTGTCCCAAAAAAACACAGAAATACTCCCAAAAAGAAAAGGAAGAGAATTATATAGGAAAAAAAAGTTGTTATAGTTCAAAGTAAAAAAAAAAAAATTCCAGTTAAATGGGTATATTTACATTAAATCTGATGCCAACATTCAATCAGAGGAAGTTTTTCCAGTGGCCTGCTTGGGCACCCTGCAGTGGTTACTGCATCTTTCAACAGAGCATCAAGTTCTGGCTGTTTCAGTCATACCCCACTGGTTCAGACCCAGTCAGGAAGCCCTTCTATTCCTGTCTTCTAATGTGACCAAAGCCAACAAGATGGAGATAAAGAGGCTTCCTGGGAAGAAACAGAAGACTTGGTTTTAATGGGTCACACTGCAGATCTCCGCAGCCATTACTCTGTGTCAGGGGCCAACAGGGAAAGTCTGAGGAAGCGTTAGGAATAGCGGAAGCATGGATTGGTACTTTCTCAAAAGATCTCCCAGTTTCCAAGTTCAGCTAAGAGACTTCCTATGCCAGATCTAGTATATTTTTATTTCATATTAAACACCCTCTATCGATTTTCCCTCCACAAACTTAAACAATGTCTCCTGAACCCATATAAACATCTACTGCAACCTATGGTAAGAAGTTCTGTAGCTTAACTACATATTTTGTGAAAACTATTTTGCATACTTGTTCTGAACCTGCCACCTGCTAGGCTCACTTCATGCCTCACCGTTTCTGTATTGGAAGACTAAACCAACAAGATTTAAATACAGATGCCAAGAAATACTGTTAGTAAAGATTCCCAGAGCACAGACTGCACAGAATATAGGCCTCATGAGGTCGATCCTCTGCTTGCTTGCAACCTCTGTTAAGAGTCCAGTTTGAACAGAGAAAACAAATACAGTATTGCCAATGGTTTGTTACATGCCCTCAGGCCAAGAAAGATCAGGGGCCAGTGCTCTAACTACACTGGAAACAAGAAGCCAGCAAAATGACCACTTAGGAAGTGTCTTTAAGAAACCTACTGACATGCAAACAAACCTATTGTTCAGATATGAGTGAATAAGAGAAAGAGGCTCTGTCTTCTCTAAACAAAGGTGCAGAGCTAAACACACAACTGTTCAGAAACCAGATTTCTAATCCAAGCAAAATTCTGATTTTGTGGTATTTGTTTTCATCCTGCAGTGGTACGAGGAGACAGAATTTTGAAACAGTTCAATTTGCAAACATCAGGATAAAACATTTCAGTAACGTCAACATGTTCTAGATGTCAAGACATATTAAAATAATAAAAGAATTGAAAGGAAATTAAATGAGATGAGAAAGGCAAAATGAAACAGAACAAGAAAGTTGAAACATAATACTTTGTTTCAATTTACAATAATTTCAGAACTTTTCTTTCCAAAACTCCATTGAAGCTGACAAGCTCATGCAAGACATTTCCATTTCAATGAGACAGCATTTTCCAGTGGAAAACTGTTTCTGAGAAGATTGACCAGTGCTAATTAAAGCTGCTATGTTTTACCCCAACAACCTTTTACTAGACTTCTACTTGCATAGTCTACAGAAGAGCTTGTCGCCTGCAGTAATACATCCATGCAACATGCAAATATCTCTGAGGTTTATGCAGATGATGTGATAAAATACATATTCTGCATTTGCCCCTCCCCGTAACTTCAGATCCCTGGCTGTAGACATGCCAGAAAGCCCATAGTCCTGAGCACACACTTGAAAAAGCAGGGTTAGTTACTCAAAGAAGTATGATTCGGGTATTGTGCTACACTTAACCTGCGCATCTGAGAGAAGTTTCCTGCACAGGTAACAGAACACCTTTGATCTCTGCCTCACTTCTTCCTCTTTCCCAGATAGGTCATCAAGTTTCAGCAAATTGTTTCAGTGAAGTGAGCACCGGCTGAAGGAACTGCCGTTTACACAGAGCAGCCCGGAGCCTGCAGAGGGCTGGGGATGGCAGCGGCAGGGAGTCGTTAAACAGAATCCAATGTTGATGAGGAAATTACACTTGTTTCATTAGTGATCGGGGAAGGCGATAGCTCAGTTCCTCTTGGTCACAGTTGAGCTCAAAAGCTCATTATCCTGCTGCATGCATGCTTTCACTCCTCGTCAATAAACACTGTTTCCAGTGGCTGCCCTCCTCCTCCCCAGTGCTCCAGAGCTGTGACTCTTTCTCCTATACTTAACCCATGTTTGGGAACGCTATAACAGTTTAGGGTGTCAACTCAGAAGGTGATGAGGGAGAAGTCTCGAAATACCAGAACAACTTCCCTCCATGCAGTGAAGTGATGTTATATGAGGCACTTCAAAAGCAGAGATTCTCATGTGGATAGTTTTTCTGCTTCTTTGGGAGGCAAACACATTCTAGTATATTCCACAGATAAGTCAATTCAGTAGAGATAAATCTGGACTGTGCATTGCATCTTGATCACCTTAGCAGGTTTCTACTCCTTCCCAGCTAGTTGTCAGGATTTTCAGTGCAGCATGTTTCTAGCTATGGAATTATACTGAGTTATTATCATTAAAACAATAGTTAGCAAGATCTGTCACACAAAATGAGGTTTTATGTGTAAACTAAAAATTACTGTGACTAAAATACCTTTGCAAGTTGATGGGGTTTGATGCATACACATTTTTGCACTGAGTACTTTGGTTATTATCCTGAGTTACTTTTAAATCTGGCTGGAAAGATTCTCCTCAAGTTTAAAGCAGTGTAAATCCCCTGATTTCAACAGACTTCATTTCCACCATCTGAGAATCTGTGATTTTGGCTTTAACACTCCAGTGAGGGGAGATTTGCGGAGATTACGGTATAATTAACTGACATTCTTTGGTAATTGTATCACAGGCATCCATCCTGTCTTGCACTGCCTTCTTTTTCTGTTTCATGGTATTGAGCAGGGACTGCCAGGTGTTTTTCAAATGTTTCTGCTGTAACAATTCCATGCCTGACTTGGGGCACACCAGAAGCTAATAGCCACGCTGTTATTCCACTGTCCTTTAAGTGCATAATGCCTTTCAGATGGCATTAATTGTCCCGTCTGTTGGTACTGCATTAAATTGAGGTTATGATCAGATAATGTCATGTTTTTCCTTAACAGAATGATACATGTTTAAGTTTGGGGAGATTTATTTATTGTGAATTCAGCACCATACCTTCTTGGCCTTCTATTAAACAGGGAGACTCAGTTCCTTCTGCTCAATAAAACTGAATATTAAAAACGACTCTACAACATTCAAATCTTGGGTCAGAGTCTTACTAGATCTCAAAGCTTGCAAGTATTTTGGTTTGGGTCCATTTTAATAAATGAGAAAAGTGGAGCCACAGCACAGCTTGTCTTTCAGATTCAACACAGTACCTGAAGCGCTAATCATTAGAAAACTATTTTCTGGAGCTGGAATGCAGAAAGTTTTTTCTCTAACTCACTAAAAGTAAAGTGGGGTTAATCATGTATAAATCACTTTTCTGACTAATACCATCATGCAGAGTAAGAAAGTTATTCATGTGTTTTTCCATTTTATTTTGCATTACAGTCCAGCCTACTCAGAACATTTCCTAAAAGGAATGATACTCTTCTCCGCAAATATGACATCACCCTCAGTACCCTACAAACAAAACTGAGCAATACATGTTGCCATCAACAGCACTGCAAGTTCCAATGAGCTTATTGTGAGCTCGTTCCATCAAGCTCCCATACCTGCTGTCTTGACACTACTGGAGAACCTTAGGTTTTATTTATAAGAAAGCCAATAGTTAAGTGCAGAAAAAGCCTGCATATGCAATCCTACTGCAACTTGAGTTTTGGAAGTCAGAATGCAATGAAAAATAAGGAAGCAAAAAATAAACCATTTTAATTATTTATTTTTATTACTGAATTTCATTATTTCAAACTAATTTCTTGATTGTGAAGAGATCAATCTTATGATTTTTATTGTTATGGGTAGGGAACTTTGCACTGAACGAGCACTGCAGGGTCCTGAAGGGCAGAGTCCCAGCTGGGCAAGGAAGCTACATACACTAGTTTTCCTGCTGGCATACAGATTCAGCATCAACATGGGCTTGATGGAATAGCAGACATAAATCTTCATTCATAACTGTATTTCACACCTTCCTTGGTTTCTTCCAGGGAGCGAGTTCTCAGGGAACCCCTACAGCCACCCTCAGTACACGACCTACAATGAGGCCTGGCGGTTCAGCAACCCTGCGTTACTAAGTGAGTACCTCTTTCCCACAGCACACCCCAGCCTCGCGCTCCTTCTGTTTGTCTGTTCGTTTTCTTTGTTTTTTGGTTTTTTTATTTGTTTGTTTCTGAAGAGGGTTTTCAAGTATTTGGGCAGGTGAGAGGCTTTTTCCCTCACTCTCAGTCCAGTGTTGAAATGGGTATATACTTCATGAATGTTTTGTATCAGTTCTAAAGCCGATTCCTCTTTCATGAGACAGTTCAGAAGTCAAGTTCAGCTCTGGCTTCTCTGTGAGCTGCATCCACATTTTATTACAGATTGTATCAGAAATTAAATTCAGGTTCTCTTACTCTCTCCGGCTGTAATTAGCATCCTTTCAAGGCCTGATTAAAAATCCAGATGATGTTTCACTCCTCTCCCAAGCTAAACCCAGAGTCAATTCCTGGGGATCTGTAAATCCCACAGAAGTTCTTCCTATTGGACCAGTTAGAACAGTGTCCAAAGTGGGAGACAGGCTGCATCATTGGGTTTATAACAGCCAGCAGAGCTGTCTTGCAGGGATATACAGCCATCTCCAGTGACTAATATGCCCAGAAACAATCAGGGTTTTTTCAGAGTGGAGAAAAACTCCTATGAGACTTTATCTTCTAATACAACACCTCTTTGCAAGGGAATAGGATGAGATTTATTATATGTAAAATAAATAAGTTGTGATTACTACCTACATATTTACTGAGGTTTAACAACTGGATAATAGATGCACATTTTATTCCAGTGCTGTTAAACCTCAGTAAATATGATCTTAATAATCAATCACTATTTAACACACATTCGATAACCATCTAGAGAGATTTCATGCCAAATGTGACCCAAATCCCAAGCGGTAAAACACTGTAATTTTGTTTCATTTCTCCCCTCCCGGTTATAAGAGTGACCTGTTATACTTTGTCAGGTATGATCAAAACATCTGGCCCTGACACTTTCTTGTGGCTACAGATCAGGTGTGACATATTTGTGCTACAATGATGTTGTGGTTTAACCCCAGGTAATAGGCAATCCCCATGCAGCCGTGCATTCACTCCCCCACCAACAGGACCGAGGAGCGAATCAGAAAGATAAAAGCTAGAAAACTTGTGGGTTGAGATAAAGACAATTTAATAGGGAAAGCAAAAGCCACACATGCAAGCAAAGCAAAACAAGGAATTAATTCACTGCTTCCCATAGGCAGGGAGCTGTTCACCCATCTCCAGGAGCACAGGGCCCCATCACGTGTAATAGTTGGGAAGACAAATGTCATCACTCTGAACGTCCCCATTTCTTCCCTCTTATCCCCCCTTTAAATACCAAGCATGATGCCATATGGTATGGAATATTCCTTTGGCCAGTTTGGGTCATCTGTTAGAGCTGTATCTCCTCCCAGCCTCCCGTGCACCCCTAGGTTCCTTGCCAGCTTGGCATTATGAGAAGAAAAAAAGACCATGCCTCTGTGTAATCCCTGCTCAGCAATAACAAAAACACCTCTGATATCAACCCTGTGTTCATCACAAATCCCAAACACAGCCCCATACCAGCCACTGTGAAGAAAACTAACCCTACCTCAGCCCCAACCAGCACAAAAGTTCATGGGCTTAGTTACTGATGGTCAGAAGAAGCAAAAGGATCTCCTTCCCATAGAGGGTTGTCAGATCCAGAGGCCACAGTAGCATCTATCCACTGAAATGCAGCCCTCAGCTGGCTTCCACTGGTTGCCTTTCCCTAATCCCATTAGGACCTCAGTCCCCAAATTCGTTCTTTTGGTTTCTTTTGCTTTTATTTCTTCTTACCTTTCCTTTTCTTTTCTGTTCTCCTGTATTTCTTTTCTTAGTTTGATTGTTTGTGTTCTTTGTTTTGGTTTGGTTTTTTTTGTTTACTGTTTGTCCTTTCAACCAGTCCATTCTTCTCCTGTGTTAACTTTCAGGTTCCCCTTATTATTATAGTGCCACATCCCGGGGCTCCGCACCTCCCACTGCTGCCGCTGCCTATGACCGCCACTAGTTACCATGGAAACCACATGAAACTGCAGGGCGACAGCTTAGGCCTCCACATTGTACCTGTCTGATCACCTCCCTCATCCCTGGGAAGGGTGAAGAGACCTTCTCCGATCCTCCCCACAGTCCAGTTCCTTCCTCTTCGCCACGAAGGCGCCGGACCAAGCGCTCACCACATGAGACTGAGACCCCCTCCCTCCCCCTGCCCTCCACCCCAACCGCTCCCCCCACGCCGGGAACAGCCTGCGGCCAAGTGGCTTCTCCTGCGGGAGCCCTCCAATGCCCCTGGGTAAAGCTCAGCCACACGAAGTCCACTTGGCTTCCAGAACTCCAGGGGACTGGGAACCAATGCAGCTGGCAACCATTGCCTTACAGGACCCCTTTCTGGGAGCGGTAAGGGCCAGGGAAACAGGGGAGAATGCCGCTCATGAAACACTGGTCCCCAAAGATATACTCTTCTGTAGTGGACTCTTGATGTGTGTAACCTGTGATGGTCACCCTGTTCTCAGGACAGAGGGAACAGTCTGGCTAGAACAGAGATGGCAGTACAGAGCCCTGGCCCATCTGGCAATGAAGAAAGGACCAAGTAATGATCTGCACCCCATGAGGGGTTCTCTGTGCACCTCATCCCCCACTCTCCAGCATGGATTCCCCCAGAGTTGGCTGCACCTCACGGGTGGTGACTTTGCAGGCCAGAATTGGGAGGAACCTCACACATACACCCACAATTTCTGTGACACACAATCAGCTCAGACAGGAGGATGGAGCAACATTTACAAACAAACCGACAAAATGAAGAAATATATAAATAGATATATAAATATAACTGTGTTTTTATGCTTTGTCATGAAGGTCTGTAAAAAGGAACAAAAAAAAATCCCCAATTTTCTAAAAAATCCAAGCGAACAAAACCAACAAAAAAGACAAAATAATAATTATAAAACCCTACAAAAATAAAACTCCAAGTCCCATCCCTCCCCACCACCTGAATGGCAGGCAAGTTCCTCTGATGTTTGATGCTCCTCTTTCACTCTAGGGTTTTGTTTCCTTTCTGTTTTGCACTACAATGGGATGGTGGTATTGGAGAGGATTGGATGCCAGCTCCACCCGGTCGCCTCCTCCTCCTCCCCCTTTCCCAAATCCTGTCTCTGGGGAGCAGTGTGGACAAGTCACATCTGACAAAGTTACCCAACACATCAGTCGACAAAAAAAGCACTCTGAGTCAACAAACGTTTTCCATGTCACTGGTTGGCAAACAAAGAAAACAAGCCCAGCTGCGCTCTAACTGCGCTGTGTGGTGGAAAGTGTGGGGCTTCATGTGGGCCGGTCTGATTGCCCTCTGGACAGCTGAGACTGAGATGGACAAATTCAGGATTGGCTGGGATTATTGCTTGGTTCCCTAGCCCTTAGCCTTCAGTCCTTTTACCTTAACTTCTACCCGTGACGACTTCAGTTCACCCACATCCCAACTTTTGCAATTTTAGATATGCCCAGTACCCATTCTCTGCTGCCGGTGACAACAGCCTCATTATCTGTGCCCCACACCTAATTTCCTAAACACTAAAGCCCTGCTATATGGGCCCCTTTGATTCCCAGTCCATCTGCTCATACACCTACTAATTTATAGGCCCCCATTCAAATCCATATGCCTGCATCCTACCAGCCAGTCCCAACATACAGCCCCATCTTTTCACGTTCAATCCTATATTGTGCACCCTAATATTTGCCCCTTATCCCAATTGCTCACCTGATGATTCTCTAGGGATTCTCTGCTCTTTTGGTTCCCAAGTGACTGACAAACACTGTTCTGCAAAAGGCTAACTGTCAATAGAAATGCTTATCACTTCTGTATTGTCAGCAAACTCATAAACTGTTCCTTGCACTGACACTTCCTAAAAAATTACGCAAAGAAAACATGAAGGCAGCTATAGCCTGCCCCCAGGGCATCAAGTCTGCCAAAGTAGATCCTTGTTGTTTTAGAGAGGTTTCAGATAAAACTCATGGGCTATTGTCCATGGACAAAGACAAGATTGAGAATAAAACCCCCAAAAAGCATAGAAATGAACAGTGGAGCAATCTGTACAGCCAACATCATGTATAAAATCCAAAGTTCAAAGCCTCTGAGGAGATGTGGTAGTGGACTCTATTCTGTCTCCAAGTCTAACTTGTATGTATGAAATCCACCATCAGTAAACAGCTGTATTGATCCTAAAGGCCCCTTTCACAGCACTCTTTTAGCCTTTGCATGGACTTATCTGATTACAGGTCCGTGTCTTCTTTAATGGGGTGCCCAAATGATAAGGGTATTTGGGGGGATGTTTACATAGAAGATACAGAGCTAAAATCTGTTCCTATGCAGAATAAAATCAAAGAGGTTACTCCTGATCTGTTAAAAGTGTCATTCTGAACATCTTACCTCTGAGTAACCTTCTGCAAATAGCAGAGTTATTTCACTATCACTGAGACCAAAATTTGGCCTGTTATCCCATCTTGTTCTATGAGAGAAGAAAATTCTGTGCAATTTCTAAAAATATACTTTCACCACTGCTTCTGTTTTCCTTCACAGACATCAGATAGATGCTGAACTGTGTTAGTAATGTCTCACTTTTAGTCTCTCAGTACAACCTTTGCCGTATTTGTGCACCACCCAGATTCACTGAGCAGGTGGTCAGGGCAGAGGCAATAAATTCCAGGACCAACAAGGAGAAGGTCCTGAGGAGGCTAAAGAAAAGAGACTGTCACACCTCCCACTTGGCCACCTGCCGCCCAGGGGCCAGCTCAGAGATGCTTATTTTTATAATGGTGTTTTGCTAAACTTGAGACATGAGCTAGGGTCTGAAAGCAGGATTTAGTTGGCTCACTTATGGCTGGCTTGATTTGACCCTTGGAAGGCCAAATCTGTTGTTGGTTTAACTCCACTGATGAAAGAGGATTTCCACCAGGCATTGGATTGGTCTGGAAAGTTCATAAGTACAGCATGTAGTTTGACTTGGAAAATTAAAAGGAAAGCAGAATTATGCAAAAAAAATGGGCAGTCTAATCCTCTTCCACCACCATCTGTAGACCCTCATGCGAATGTACTGAATTACATTTGCCAAAGAGTTTCTTGTGTTGGTTGTTTTGATTTACAGTCGGTGGATGCATTGTAAAGCAGTATTATAGCCCAAGTCTCGTAGCTGACGTGGGGATTTATGTGGTGATATTACGCAGAAGAAAACCATCAATATTCATATAGATTCCATTAGACTGGACTATGCAGGAAACGCAAAAATTCTACCAATTATTTAATATTATGTTATTTGCAAAAAACAATTGCTGCTTTGTAGGAAGATAATGTGTGTAATGTGAAGGCAATTCCTCTTGTATATAAGTTCATCTCCATCTTCATCATGGTAGTTATTAAAACAGCCTCGTCTCATCCTGTAGATAAGGAACACGCTCTGTGTGTACTGTGCAAGTCTCGTTGTGCTCACTGAAAACAAAATGATGTGTTCAATAAAGCACAGCACAAATTCAGAACCTGAGGGAACAGCCAAACCTTGGAAGGACCCTTTCCCCAACAGGCCAACAGTTGCTATTATGTTATTTGCAAAAAACAATTGCTGCTTTGTAGGAAGATAATGTGTGTAATGTGAAGGCAATTCCTCTTGTATATAAGTTCATCTCCATCTTCATCATGGTAGTTATTAAAACAGCCTCGTCTCATCCTGTAGATAAGGAACACGCTCTGTGTGTACTGTGCAAGTCTCGTTGTGCTCACTGAAAACAAAATGATGTGTTCAATAAAGCACAGCACAAATTCAGAACCTGAGGGAACAGCCAAACCTTGGAAGGACCCTTTCCCCAACAGGCCAACAGTTGCTTTTTTTATAGGTGGAATTTTTTTTCTTTTATTTTTATTTTCCTTTAGAAAATTTTACAGGGAAAAAAATGAAAAGGGATTGGAGGAAGAAATCATTATGCAAAATCCAGTGAACTCTGACTCAAACCTCTCCTCAATTCTGCTGTCTCTTAGCTTTCCCACATTTCTTTCTCACACCCTCTTTCCATTCAATTTCTCTCTCTCTCTTTAATTATTTCTCATTCCCAATACACTTTTCTATCCAGGGACGGAACAGCATTATCGATATGGGAGCAGGTATCTGGGACCTCAAACTCCCCAGTTCTCTCTATCACTCTAGAAAACCTTTGTCAAATCCAATTTCTCCCTCTACCTCAGCTCCAACCCTCTGTAAAATGGGAATAACAATAGTTTCTGGTTCACAGGGGGATTGTGCAGCTGAATCAATTAGCACTGCCTCAGTGCTTTGAGATTCTGGATAGAAAATTCTATCAAACTGTTAAGTATTATTGTGAATAATAATTAATGTTTCCATTACATTTCTCCCTTTTCCTTTTTCTCACAAATCATCCTTTGTTTCTTTATTCTTCTTCTTAGCTCTCCCTTCACTTCTTTCTTCTATCATTCTTAGTTTTGCTGCTATGTTTGCTTTATCTAATGGACCAAGCAGAAATGTAAGACTGGACCTCCTTCTGTCTCCACTTGATCATGGGGGAAGAACTTTATGAGTTCTCAAATGCCATGCTTGGCAACAGGGACCATGGCATTTAGATGGGCAGCACTTTTGAGTCCTGTTCTCTGATGCTCCCATGTCCTTTTGGCCCAACAGGATGTGGGGCAAGATGCAGGAAGGGGTTGCATGAGGTGGATGCATTAAAGCTGACACTGCTGTGTCCTGTAAATCTTCTGGGGAGGGTTGGTAGCAATGAGCCCTGCTGTGGAAACAGAAGTTTGCATGCTTTCTGAGCCATCAGTAGCGATGAATCAACCTCAGAGTACAACTTCAGAATTAATCACAACATGAATGTCAGGATGTTAAACAAACAAGAAAAGGAAAACAAAAGAACCTGCACCTCTTTCTTCTCTTGAGTATATAATTATATATGCATATTAACATTTTCCTAAAGGAATTTTTAGTTTGCTGAACTGTTGGAAAAAAACCACCCTTTTGTCCCTAAGGAAAAGCACCCCTCTGGGAAAAGAAATAAGAATCATAGCTGAGCTGCCCCCTTTGGCACTGACAGAGGGAGGGCTTCTGAGGGACCCACAAATACCACAGTGTGCTTCCTTGACTGGGCCCAGGAAAGTGGCAGACTTGCAAAGCAGTAAGGAGGGACCAAACTGACAATTACAGAACCGATGACAAATCTAACCATAGAGCAGCTCTGCTGATGATCTCCAGGCTAAGCTAGACATGAGACCATGGAGGGGAGGGGGCCAGTGCCAGGTGCAGGGTCACATCCATTCTAGGCTGCTGCAGCCCCTCTTGGCTTTTCCTCATCACTTCAGTTCTGTTTGACCATTTTCTTTTCTCTTTTTGTGCACATGAGAAATAAAAGCAATTTTTTTTTTTTTTTGGTATGTCATTTTTGTGGCTTCTGGCTTGCTTCTCTTTTCCTCTCCTACTCTCTCTCCCCCGCTCCTCAGCACTTCACTCTCCAGTAGATTCCCCTGGAGTTCTCTGAGATGTTACATTTGTTGCACCTCACACCCGTGGGGCACCATGTAAACAACACCATGATTGCTAACAACTGCCACGCTGGGTGATGGAAGGCACTGCACATGCTTGCAACACCCCATAGTACAATCCACCCTCTGAGTCCCCACCAGACCCCATACACTCCTATTCATTGCCAGCAGGACTCCCTCTTCTGTTGATGTCACTCAATTGACTCCCAGTGATCCATAACATATCAGGTGTTCCCACGTAGTTCCAAAAATCCAAAAATCAAAATGCCACAACATCAGAAAGATGTGGGGTAAACCCCACAGAATCACCTTCCCCTTTATGTCTGTTTCCCTTTAGCCTCAGCTGGAGACGAGCAACACCTGCCCAGTGCCTCCAGGAGAATTTAAAATCTTCCCAAATCAGCCCTGATGCTCCATCAGAGCACTGAGTGGGCTGTGTGAGAGGTCTCAGCTGGCTGACAGCTCTCAGGTCTTACTCCAACTTCTCTGCTACCCTAATTTTAGTTTCACAAGACAAATTCTGTTAGCCTGATGTTTTATTATAGCTTGCTCTCTCTTAATCTCTGTCTTGGTTAACTGGGGTGCAAAACCAAATGCAAGTCATTAATAACCCATTCTCCAAGCTATTCATCAATTACCTAACAGCTGAGCATTATATTAAGGTATGCTACAAACATACCAAATACTGAGGTATTCACTCAATTTTTCTTCAGTTAAGCATTAATTCTCCAGGAAGTAACATGCAGTTTAAGGTCATAGAGGCAGAGTAAAAATGTAGCAATGAGTCAGGGTAGACTAAATCAATTTTGCTCCTACAATTTTTAGTCATTAACAAATATTTTCACAACAGCTCATGAAAACCAGCGGGCCACATTTTCTGCCAATGCATGTGTATCTTAAAGAAAGTCTTTGCAGAAGTGCTGTCATGAAATCAAATGCTTTCACTCATCAGAGACTTAAAACATTTCCTTTTGTTTCATTTTCTATTTTCCTTTCCAGTATTAATAGAATAGGCTGAAAACCCTCCAAAAGAACACTTTCCATAAGTGAAAGTCAATTTGTTGAAATCCAAACAGACTGCAAAAGCAATTCAATTTTCACAACACTGCAGCAAAACTGCCTGGCAACTATCCTGAAGTCAAAGGCCTCAGGTTTCCAGGATCTGCTGCCTATGAGACAGACAAGCCTGGGATGTGATGCAGGGTTAGGCTTGCGCTCAGAATTGGAACAAAACTGGATTCCAAAATTCTGAAATCTTCTATGCATCAGAATTCTCTTTCTCTACCAAAGTTGAGGTAATAAGATTCAAAGAGCAAAATGATAGATGAAGTCCTAGATGTTAAATTGACTGGAATCAAAGGAAATTATTAACGTACATTCACTGTCAGAGGTGAAAGACAGGCTAAGAATCAGCAGACAGGTGTGTCAAAAGAAAACAAAATGGATTTTAAAAATTCATCCTGATAAAATAATCTTAGAAGACTGATTTAGAAACTAGCATGATCATCTCATTTGTATCACACTTTATACAGCCCAGAGATCTTCAATCTGACATTCCTGCGTAAATCTCCATAACTGATTGTAGAACTACAGCAAAATTTTGCAACTTTCAAGAACTTCTATTTCTTGCAAAAAGAAATACTTGCATGAAAGAACTATTTCCAACCTTTCAACTACTATTATGTTCCTTTAATAATCCTGCATAATCAATGGGAATTCTCAGTGTGAAAATGTTATGTGATAAAATGAAAAAGAGCACCACAGTCTGTTTCCTAATAAGGAAAATATCGTAAGAGTTTATGCAACACTAACTAAAGAGATCCTCTTTCTGATTATCCTGAGAAGAAAAATAAAGAAAAGTTTGAATATTCTGGGATGATGACAACCTTCTTTAAAAAAATACACTCTTTAATGAGCTGTAGGGAAGGAAAGATAATACACATCTGAAAGTGTTCCTTTATGTAGTGGATGAATTTACTGGATACACAACCAGCTCTGAAAAACAGTAAGGACCTGGGGAGTGGCAAAAATGAAAGAGCAGCAAATGTGGCATCAATGTTTTAAAGGATCCCGAAAACTATAATCTAGTAAATCTACACAATGATGTTTGTTTCAAAAGAAAAATACTTTAAAATATTAAGAGAAGGATCAGTTCACTGAACAAGTAGCAGTTGAAGAAGATATGCATAGTGAACATTCTGTACTTGAATTCTTCTCTGCTTTAGAAGAAAGCTGGGAATATCCTGAGGACAGTTAACTTACTTGATTCAGAAGCTGTCCGCAATGAAGCAAAGAAGTTTGTTAGAGACTGTATTTTAGACCCTCATACTCAAAAATCATGAACCAAGTGCACACAAAAATCACAAGATTGACTGGAAATCATTAAATTTGTATATAACAGCAGACATAATTTTGTATATATGTATATTTATATACATGTATATAAAATAAATACAAAATAACTTTTATTTACTCCTAATCTCAGTGTTCTCGAGACATCTGTAGCTATGCTTTTAATGGCGCCTCTTCCACTGTAAGAGTCGGAAATTCACTGCTAGTTTAAAGGAAGCATCTCACCTCATCACAGGGACCCTGTGGTCTACTGCTTTTGGAAGCAGCTCAAATGTCACAAGACCTGGAAATGGCCCAGTAACTCCTGGCAAGGCTGACTGAGTTGGTCTGATACCAAAGCTTATCAAAGACTTGGGTTTTTTCCTGTCTTCTGTTGTGTGACATTTTGGTGGAAGATGCCCACCCAAAGCATGTTTGATAATTTCAGGTTCAAAACTCTCCCTGAAGATTAATTCCATAGCAGATGCTTGTAAAGAATCTTTTTCCACTGGTCTTTATCCCTGCAGCAGGAGAAGCCCTCTTGTCAACCCTGGCTGCTTCTTGCAACCCCTGCCCCCTGCCCTGTCTTCTACTCTTTCCTTCATGATCCCTTTCCATGCCTTGCCAGTTCTGCCCCATGCATGTTGACCCCTGGTACTGTCCATCATGTGGAAAACATGTATTCTCTGTACATTCACTTCCTCCTTCTCTGCTTCCTACCCTCTCAGGAATGAGCCCTCACACGTTCCCTATACACACTGGGGAGACGACAGTGCGGTAGTGGATACAGTACCCCACATTCCCTGCTCAGGTACTATTGGCTTCTCCACACGCATTCAGAGGACCTTCTCTGTCCTCACTGTTTCCATTGCTCTTTACAATTCCCTTTACTACTATGACAGGAACACCAGGTTTCAGTGGAGAGGCAATATTCACCTTCACTACAGGCTGCCCAACTTTCTGCTGCCAGAGTTTGTAAGTAAATGCTGACCACCTGAAACTGCAATGGCCGTAACTTCTGTCCCTCAGAGAAAAGCTGTAAGGAATCATTTTGGTGTTTTGGTTTGTTGGGTTTTTTTCCCCAAACTGAAAGAGGGTAGGTCTAGACTAGATATTAGGAAGCAATTCTTTTGATGCACTAGAACAGGTTAGCCAGAGAAGTTGTGGATGTCCTATCCCTGTAAGTGTTCAAGGCCAGGTTGGACAGGGCTCTGAGCAACGCGATCAAGAGGGTGGCATCTCAGCCCAGTGGCAGAGGAGTTGGAACTGGACGATCTTTAAGGTTCCTTCCAACACAAATCATTCTATGATTATATAATAACCTTCAACCTGAGACCAATTTTAAATACATCCTGCTGAACACTTATGAAAGGAATACAAACACAACCTACACAGAAAACCCAAATGGTATAAGGCTGAACAGTGTGATGCTTCACACAAATACAGAAGAAAGAAGCATCTTTACAGAAGAAAGAAGCATCTTTCTTCCATGTCAGCATCCATGAGAATGCAGTTTTAACAATAGAGCTGCATTTGGAACCACCTTAACACACCAGCAATGGTTAGTTACAGCATCTAGCTAATAAGGCAGCTTCCACGTATGTACTTTTCAGACTCATATACAAAAGTCAAATCATTGCTAACAAGCAAATCAATCTAAACACCCTTATTTTCATGCTCCTTTCCTAACATCAAGACCAGTAATTTTTAACTTATGGTTTTAAAATATCTAGTTCATTTTAAAGGAATCTGCTTTTAATGTAACTGAGGAAAGTGAGCTTGTGGACTTAGATGCACTGCATTGGCAGCTATTCTTATATTGATTGTTTTTTGCTCTTACTGTTTGCTAATTGAAAAAGATTGAAAATCACTTCTCTAGATATGCTTCAAATCTCAGAACTTCACAGAAAATCCAGGAACCCAAATTTCTATGAAGCAACATCTAGGTAACAGTCAGCTGTCTAACTCAAGGGGAAAATTTATATATCCTAGCCCCTTGTTAAAGCTGAGTAGAAATAGGATAATAGTTTGCTAACATTATCATCTGAGACAACCTTTTATCTCAATCAAACACAGTCCACACTCAGAAAGCCCCAGACAGATTGTGCACAGGATCATTTTCCTAAAATATCATGAGTTGCCTATTTTAAAATGAAAAGTCCCAGAGAAAAAAGCAGCAGTAAAAGAATTGAGCCAAAGCTGAAAAGCTGGGTACCCAAAAGTTAGCAAGTGTCAGAATATGGGAAGACTGGACAGAACTCCGCAGGCAATGTACCAGAGGGAACAGGAGAGAAATTAAATGAACTTGTCATACTTTTTGCTCTCTAACTTTGTAGAGACTATTAGTAACACAGGGTAAGATTAGCACAAGAGGTTTGCACCACCATGAACAGAAACTCCTTGTACACTCCCTACCATCCACCTTTGTCTAGCCATCCATTGACATCACACAAGTGTAATATGCTAGTATGTTAAATTTGCTAATAAACCAGGATATGAGCATGTTATAGCTACTTAGTATTCAGTTTGCTCTTTTATAAATGATTTGGTAGAGAATCAGGCCCTCCTCTCCCTCTCTAGCTGACTCTCATCTGATTCTAATTCAATTTCTCTGCCTATTGTTTATTTCACCGCTCCCCTGTGAAGTGTCAAATGCTGATGTTCCGTCAGCCTAGAACTGTCGTTTATATTTGTCATTCAGTCCTTGTTAAAAAATAAAACAGGACTGAGCCTGCCTTGGAGCGCTCTGCCTGGGAATTCCCTGTGGTAAAATTAGTCCATTTAGATGGAAAGTTTTGTGTCACTCCCCTGTCTAAATTGGCAGATCTGGCTCTTTTGCAAAAACCAATAAACTGTGAACCTTGATGCATCTGTCAATCAAACTCATCTTTCGTGAGCAAAGCCAGATGACAACAAAAGCTGGGCAGGCTCCTCCGATTGGTTCTTCTCATTTAGGCATATCAGGAGGCACCTGTCACTCCTCTGGCTCAGCATCATGCTCAGAGGGACTCCATTCATAGAGAGATGAAGCCTTATTGGGGGCTGGGTTGGGCTGGGATGGGAAAGGAGGAAGGGGGAGTTTACCCTTCTCACTTTCTATACAATCTGCAGCTTGGCTCCTTCCTCACAGCTCTGGTGAGAGGCAAAGAACTGGCATCACCTTTTGTTCTGGAAACACTTTTCTAACATCTTAAGTGAATGCTTTAATTTCTTAAACTGTGCAGGTTTTCTGGTAGCTAAAAGGGTATAGCAGGAGCAGTAAATGTGACATGCTACATCCCTGGGGCACTGGGAATGGAGCCACAATACCACAGAGGAGAGATAGGACATATTCCAAACTCCTTTCCAAAGCTGCTGTGAGCACCCTGCCTATGGGGTCAGCCACTGAGGAGAAGCAGAGAAGGTATTTCTACCTGTCTGCTAGGAAAGAGAGGGATTGCGGACTGTTTGCATGTCAAGGGATGTTTTTTATATAAAAGCATAAAAGAGGAAGAAAATGCCAGCGAAGAGCAATAGCAGGCACAGAACAGCTCACAGCATGGTGTCTGTGAGAAGCTGCACACTTAGGAGTTGGTGATACGTACAGGAATGATCCCCAAAAAGATCAGACTTCAGAGGACGTCTCAACTGCAGTTTTCACTGGAGAATTCTGAAGTCTGCTGTCTGCCACCAAAAAGTGTGCCAAATTTTTATTAATTGTTCCTTTTGCATTAAAAAAAACAATTTAACCTAGTTTTTTGAAGTGTACTTATTTGCATATTTGCATTAGACTGCCACTGAACCATTCAAGAAACTTGTTCTTCCACAGAGCTGAAGCTTGATGATAAATTTATGTTGCCTCTTAGGTACCCCATCACAAACCCCATCTCAGGTACCTGTATTTTCTCTTTCTACTTTGTTTTGCTCAGAATAGCTCTGCCAACATATGTCACTTACACTGTTTGCAGGTATCACTGTAACTGGCTTTGGCAGTGCAACCAGTAGCCAACCAGTTCACTCAAAATCAGAATATGGTACATGACTATTTTTCTGTTGCCTTACAAGTCTCATCAAAGTTTTGTTCCTTTTCTCCAGTTACAGGATATATAAGATGGAAATCTCAGCCTTCATAAAGCAGTTGTGAGTTCATTTGGTTTACCATCCCGTTTCAATTACAGGCTCAAAAATACAAGACAAAAATAAAAACAAACAGCAAAAAAGCTCTTTATGACATTTAAGTTCATGTCATTATTCTTGCAGGTGGAGGATAACAGTTCTTGCTTACTGAGTGGTTGAGACTTGGCATACAAAGTACTGATTTTCGTGTGAGAGATGAATCTGGTAAAACATTTACCAGGTGATGCTAGTTAGCATTCATATACACATTTCCTGGGCTACACATATAAGGTCAAAATACAATCTGTACATCATTATTTGGGGTCTTGAAAAGACTGCTAAAAGACTGCTTTTAGCAGGCAGCTTACTCTGAATGAATACACAAAGTAGCATAGCCAAAGGCTACAGTCACAGAAAGAAACATTACAGTCCCTATGTACTGTGACTATGAACCATATTAATATCACCTACAGATACCAAGAACACGACTCTGTGCCTTACGTACTGTACAAAGTAAGACATCATTCCTGTCCTGACCAACCCATTTATCATTAGATAAAACTGAAAGGGAAAGAAAGTCATTCAATGCTGCTCACCTGATCATTCACAGAAAAGGGACAACACATAAATCTCACCAGCCACACCAGCACATTGGATCCTCCTGCCCTTTATGCAGCCATGGATAAAAGAAAAGGGGGCCATCATCAACTAGCCCTAGGTAATTATTTTCTCCCCAAATTCTTGGGAAAGTAAATGAAAGAAAAGCTAATCAATTTTCAACACAGGTTTTCTACCTGCTTCATCATTTTCTGGCAGGGGAGTACATACACATAACGTAAAAGATGTCTAAGCAAATGAGTTGGAAAATGCTGTGACAAAATAGAAGAGAAACTTTTAAGTTGCTGCACAGTGGAAATAAACTGCTCTGGAATTACTGATTTCCCAGAAAATCCTGCTCTGGGTCAAGGTGCCACATGTGAAGTTCCCACAAAAAAGAGGGGAGAGAGAGTGGAAATAAAATTAAAGGGAACTCAGAACAGTTTTTGATTCTGGAAACCTGGCACAGTCTTTATTGATACCTCCAATGTTGTCATGTGCACCTTTGTAATTTTGTCTTTGAGTATAGATCGTCTATTTTCACCCATTATTGTTTGTTTATTCATGTGTTTTACCTCTTTGTGTGTATTTTACTTGGCTGATACAACAAAAGCAAAAAAAACAATAACATTTTTATTTGCTCTGAAACCTGTTTGCCTTTGCAGACCAAGACTTCACACACTTCACCATTCCCTCAGAAGAAAGGGAAATATCAGAATATTTGGGACCCATGACAAAGAGTGTGGCAGGGAAAGGCAAATGGGCTGGGCTTCATTACTCTTGTGTTTCATTCAAAGATGACTGGGAGGCTTTTTGGAGTCCTTCCTTCTAAGTTAGTCATAAATCAGCAAAGGTACTACATTTGTGTCATCTCTGAATTACAAAGGCTTTAATACAGGAAAATTAAAGTTTTGATGTATCTCTTCCCTTGCACAACCACTCAAAATACCAAGGAGTTGAGCCTGGATTATTTAGTTACTTACACACAGAACTGAGTCTGGTTTTCGTGCAATACCTATCTGTGTACTGTAACAACAAGCGTCAGAACCCACATTAAATGGCCAACCAAAAGCCTCAAAAGGCAGATGGAATCTTAGACTACTGAGTTTCGTTTGTGCTCCAGAACAGCCCTTTATTTGCCAAAGCAGACACTCAGTTTGAAATTCCCCATGCTGCTAATAGAGGAAATACTGACAAAAATCATACAGTTGCAAAAACTTCCTTGTTCTCCTTCTCCTCAGATGTAAGTGCTGTGATCACAGGTGCTCTCACTTTGTCCTATTAACCTTATTTGAAAGTGACAAAAGGGTGGTAAATCTGCAAGCCACTGATCATCTGATTTGCTTATCAAAGATGGAAAATGTTTTTCCTCACACTGTTTCTCCTTAGGCACACAAAACTAGTGAGTGGTCTAACATGGCTTGCTCCTAAACTGATAAACCTTGGGAAAATATGGCAGAATTGTAGTTTTGGTTAGCAGGGCCAAAATAATAACAGCTATTTTTTCTGCCATCTATCCCCATTGTATTATATTTTTCACCCCAAATGACCTCCTTTCAGCATCTCTTATTCAAATCCTAAACAAGTCACCTAAGATACAGCCCAGATTGAAGAAGCCAAAGAGAGGAGAAAATGGTCATTAGAAGAAGAGATGGAAACAGTTTGAAAACAAAAGTACTAGCCATACTTCCTCCATGTAGGATTTCATATCCCTTGATAAACACAATGCCAAAGAGCCCCTTCATGCTATTCTCTGGGCTGCTGAAGTAGCAGACTGCTACTCACAGAAGTTTCTGCTATGAATCCAGGCACGACTCCAGTGTTTGAAAATACATGGTATTGATAGCAACCAACTTGTATATCCAATCAACTATGGTTCTCAACCTGAGAAATGAGATTTTATCTTTCTGACCAAAGTGACTACCTTTTCTCAATCCTATAGGATGTTTACCTACATTGAGGGTAACTCCCTTAGACTCACTGGAGAGTTCCTATGAAGCTCAGTTAATGCTTCAATATTGGTATGACATGTTACTTGTGCTGTGCTAAAGACGGACACTGTCTCTACAAATGTCAGTGAGAATCTATCAGTTCTGCTCATGACTGAGTATTCACTTGACTATGAGGTTAGTCCCCTGAATTTCTTTTTACTAGCCATAAACAAAGTTGGTTAAAGATAAATTGCTATGCAGACCACTGCCATGACTAGCAATTTATTGAGGTCTCCTGCTTGAATCACAAGCATGCCAGAAAGCAGAGATCTCTTATCTTCAAGCAATGACCCTAATTCTTCCTTACAAGTCTCACAGGACTACAAACCCCCTTGTTTCTGATGAGATTGTCTACAACTTTCTGTAAACTACCATTCCAGATTTAACACTACATAACAAGAGATAACATTGTTATTACTTTCTCCACCAAGTATACAAGAGTATATAGTTCTTCAGGGCTCCAGGCAGAAATCTTAGCTGCACCATTCACTCAAAGATCCTTCCAAATTCAGATGCTATTCATGTCTTCAGGAATTTTCTGTTCAATTTTACAATTGTGCCATTTTCTTACCTTTATCTGTGCTCCATGTAGTTTGTTGCTGTGTTGCTCAGGACGTCCTTTGACCTCTGCATCCCCCGGTGTCAAAAAGACTCTTAATTGGAATTCATCAAAATGGTTCCTGAACACTCCCCAAAAGACAAGTCAGAAGCGTCCTTAGTAGAATCAGACTCTGCAAGTCACCAGAACACAAGAAAAAAAATGACAATTGATTAGATTATAAACTGGCAAATTCAAAGCTGATTAAAATTTTTCCCCAACAGTTTGTATTTTGACCAACTGAACTTGTAACCAAAGGAATTACTATGATACCAGAAAAGACAGGACAGTTTTATAGGCAGAAAATAATCCAGGGTTATAAGCATTCAACAGGGATTCTGGAAAGCTATGAACATTTCTGGGGTTCAGCCAACCTGCAGGTTACTTGAGCTCACAACAAACTGCAGATGGTTCCTGTGCCCACTGCACAGTTCCACCCTCCTCTTAAGAATCTGTTGAGACTACTGCTAGAGATCGTCGACCAGTCAAAACATAAACCCGGCCCAGTCTTACAAATCCTATACTCCTAAATCCACAGACTGAGCATTAAAAGTGAGGAAACTCAGCCTGCAACTCTGGTTTACATTTCTAATCATGGAGCCTCCTGCAGGAGCTACATATTGAATAATTCCAAGTCATTTGTCATGCCACCTTAGCTACCTACCTATTATATCCTGTTTGGTTCTAAATGCAACCTTTTTGGAGCTTATTTTGGTTCATTTTGTGTCCACTCTCTTATGTAGAGTTCAGTTTTGAATTGCCTCTTCAACCACAGGAGTTTTTTCATTGGTATTTCACAGTGCAGAAATATTTGTATTGTTTCAGGTTTTAGTCTCTCTTTTCAAGGATAATTGTTTTATATAAAAATGTTTGTGTTTCTCTCTCAAACCTTCTGTGTTGTAAGTGAAAATATGCCCATTTATTCCTTTAATGTGTCCTATGTCATGTTCACCTCACTGGCTCAGGACAGCCTGATCATAACCACTTTTCTCAGAAGCTTGATTTGCCTTCTGTATCCACCACTGTCAATCAGACCTCTGAAGTCAAAAGAGTTACATTCATGTAAACAGTGCATAAGTGAAACTGGAATCAGGCATTGACTTTTAAGATAGCTGTTTTCAAGTTCATTGCCACAGCTACCCCAGAGGAGACTCCTACTGCACTGTGATCATCTTGTCTGGTCTCTGATACAAGAACCATAGGGTTGCTTTGAATTAATTCGTGCTGCGGGTCCAATAGCTGGAGCTGAGCTAAGGGAATCTGTTTCTGAGGAGCATTTGCTACCAAGTATAAAGGTTCAAGCGCTGGAAAGTACATTCAACCCTAACTATACTATTTTGACAGCTGATTACCTGCACTGTTGGAAATATGCACGTTATTTCTGGCTGAATTTACCTGGTATCAACTTATAGCTGCTAGAGCTTCTCAGATGTTTGTACTTATCTTGCAGAGCCCTTGCTACCAAACTGTATGTTCTTCATTTTGGTTTATATTTATAAAGTGTAATACTACAAATCTTATTTTTCATGAGAAAAAAAATTATAAATAACCTGAATTTAAGTTTTATATCTCTGTGTGAAGTCCCTCGTAATAAAAAAGCACTCAATTCCTATACAAGCACTTTCTCGTTATCAATCAACAATGTTTCTGTTCTGTGGGACTGTAGCCCACCAGGTTTGCCCAGTTCAGACTGATCCTTTCCAAGTACCACATACATCTCACAAGTTTTCTGATTGAGCTCTGTTTGCATGATTTCTATGCAAACAAATCACTGCTCAGTTATTATTACCACCATTGCCAATTTGTGTATGTGAGTTCCTACAAGTATTTTTGTATGTTGTCTTAAACTACAACAGAGAGCGGGTCCCCACCCCAAACAAGGTAAACTTACACTTCAGAATCCCACATAAAACATTGCTACACTCATGTGTTTTCTTCTTAAACTTGCTATCTCAAGTCATAATTGGTATTTTGGATATGGTCATCTCTAAAGATGAGTATTTCTAGATTTCATATGCTTCACTACAGATGAACCTCAGCTTTATTTACCTGAGTAACTAAATACAATGGAAACCTGTTACAAAAACCCTTAGAAGGAGCTGTCTGCACCATTTCCTTGAAGTGATCATAACAAGAGAAGGAAAATAAGAGTGTTTGAAAATAAATCTTCCCTTTACCTAGGATGCCTTTGCAAGGCTGTTCTTTCCTGTACATTTGCTCTTACTGCAGTAACTTTAACTGGCAGAAAACTTGGGGGCCTTTTAATCCTCTGCAGTTTTACTATGACAGCTGCTGGCTTCCTACATCTCCTCACCCTCCCTGCTCCATTTTAGCACTCTAGAAGGTCTGATGCTCCCATGTTCACAAGCGGGATGGAGGGTAGAGGCTTGACCGAACCCAGGGTAAAAACAAATATGCAGACAACCATAAACAAGCAGTCAGTCTCCTTGATGCTCAGTAGCTTCATTTTTAACAGATGAGAATTATATTTGCATTAGCATTATATCTGATTGAACAAAATAGCCACCCCTAGTTTTGGGCTTGCCACTCAAATTCAGTTCCATTTCCAGGCTGTTCATGATATAGGCACTCTTTTTGTATGCTGACTGATTAAACCTTTGGTCCCAAGACAGAGATGATGACTGAATGCTGGTAAACTGAGCCATACCACTCTGAGAAACAAAGGCAGGTCCCACTAGCCTGCAGCTCAAGGCTCTGGATGGCCACTTCAGAAATGCTGAGCTCTGGCTTAATGCTGCTCTCAGTGAGATGAGCAGGAAAGCCACTGGTGACTTTTCCACTGATCTCAGCACTGAGTATTTTGGAACATCCCACTCAGAGTGTAGGGGAATCTGCAGGAGGAGACATAGATGAAGATGACACTAATGAAGCCTGTCCTCTCCACATGCATGCAACCACTACTTCACAGACCTACCTGCCTCTGACCAAGTCTTTAGTACATCTCTTTAGGACACTCAAAGATCCCTAGAAAAGATCTGTTTAAAAAAATCTATTTAATATTTATGAAAATACTTTTGTTTCATCCAAATTGAATTTCTTTCTGTCTTTGGTTCGTTTTAACATAATCCATGCTGTAGCACATACGTGTGCACACATACCCACACTTATGCCTTCAGAGGTTGTAAAGTCAAAAGGACTAAAATGATCATCTACATTGCTCTGACTAGAAACTGAATCCATATGCTGCAGACGTGACATTTTAATGGCAATGAAATTATTATGTAATTTTAATTATATTGGGAAGCCCCTCCTTTTCCTAGTCTTGGACGATGTGAAATGGTGTAACCTGGGATCTTCAGTTGCATATATGGGACCAGGCACCCCTTTCTGATCCATACTGAAGGGAAACTGGTAACCCAAACTATGGAATTTGCTTTGCAAGATGTGATTCCTCCTTGGATGTCCTAAGCTAGAAGACACAACAGATACCAATGCATCATGAGGTCCTAGACATCACTCACACCTACTGAAACAGTATTTGGGCACATATCAGAATTCTGAGCATTAACCAGATATGTCCCTCACTTCCCACTCACTTTGGTATGAGGGAGAAGTAGAGATATAGGCATTACAGGTGGACGCTCCTGGCTGAGCCCCAGGGACACCACATAACAACGATGAGCTTTTACTGTTGGGGTTTTTTCTTTCTCTTTTTTTTTCTCCCAAGCCATGGCACAAATTGTGGAAAAGCAGCATCGTGACTCCTGTCATGAGACAAGTGGCACTCCCTTCCTCTTCCCTTCCTCTCCCAGTCGTTCTTGTGCATTATCCATTGCACTGAGCTGTAATGGAGAGTGCCAAAGAGGAACAAATTTTTTTTCTCTCTTTCATTTTATTTTTTAAAACAATCTCCTCCTCCACCTCCCCTTTCTTCTACTCCTCCTCCTCTTCATCCTCCCACCCACCCCCATCCTGTCCATCTCCCTCATCCCACTCACACACCGCTCCCCCCCTTTACCGGTATCCAACACTGTCAACCCAAACACATGATAAATTGCCCTGTCAACAGAATTCATTCAGGGACCAATTAATTCCACAGAAATGAACCAGGAGCCATCAGTTGCTGAAAAACTCCAAGTGCAGGGAGCGAGGAAGCTAGCTTTGTGTGTGTGTGTGAGAGAGAGAGAGAGGCTTGGGAAGTTAGTCTGACAGAAATTGGTCATTTAATGCTTAAGTGCACCGTAGACAGCCCTGTCATAGCAGCCGGCATGGCAAAAACTCCCCCAGTGCTTTATTTATTAATTATGTGGAGCAGCACGGGGGTCACTTCACTGTCTCAATACAGACTCATCAACTTTACTTCTTGTCACTGGAAGAGATCCCACAGCATGTGGGATAGAGGGCCAGGCCTTATCCTGGCTCTGTCTTCTGCCATCGTGTTACAATACAGGCTAGAAGCAAGTTTGCAACCTGTGTGCTCAGTGAGAGTGGGCAGAGGCAGGCAGGGACACAAGAACAGTCAGATGTAGGAGGCAAACCATTATCCTGCTGCTGCCCAGCTCTGGAGCAGAGGTGGTGGGAGCCTGGAGATTTCATTTGCAAAGCTTCCTCATTATCCTCCTTCAAATTCTCCTTAGCCATGATGCCTGCAAAAATCTGACAGCAGTTAGGCTGCTGATGTATTACGAGTACTGCCTATCCTGCTGATCAATAGCACCTCATTGCTCCTTTCTGTATTCCCTCAGCTGTCCATACTAGCCATTGCTTCTTGACTCATATTTGTAAGGTCTCTGAGGGCAAGAGCATTTTTCACATACAAGTACAGCACCAGGCAACACCAGATTCTGATCTCTGACAAGTGCCCCTCCTCAAATGATAGTAACATAGAATCATAGAATCAACTGGGTTGGAAAAGATCTCGGAGATCATCAAGTCCAACCCTTGATCCAACACCACTGTGATTAGTAGACCATGGCACTAAGTGGTCTCATCTTAAAAACCTCCAGGGACGGTGAATCAACTCCCTTCTTAGGCAGCCCATTCCAATGTCTGATTACTCTCTCCGTAAAAAATTTCTTCCTAATATCCAAACTAATCCTCCCCTGGCACAGCTTAAGCCCGTGCCCTCTTGTCCTACTGCTGGTTGCCTGGGAGAAGAGACTGACACCAACTGGTTACAATCTCCTGTCAGGGAGTTGTAGAGGGTGATGAGGTCTCCCCTGAGCCTTCTCTTCTCCAGGCTAAACAACTCCAGCTCCTCGGCCTCTCCTCATAGGACTTGTGCTCACATCCCTTCACCAGCCTTGTTGCTCTTCTCTGGACCTGCTCCAGCACCTCAATGTCCTTCTTGAACTGAGGGGCCCAGAACTGGACACTGTACTCCAGGTGCAGCCTCACCAGTGCTGAGTACAGGGGAAGGATCACTTCCCTACTCCTGCTGGTCACACTGTTTCTGATCCAGGCCAGGATGCCATTGGCCTTCTTGGCCACCTGGGCACACTAGTGGCTCATGTTCAGCTTCCTGTCAATCCAAACTCCCAGAAATAATAATAATAACAACAACAACAATTCTATACTTTTACAGAATCACAGAAAATATGGCTGAAGTTGACCTTAGGAGTCAAGACCAGGCCTCTGTCAAGGCAGGATCAACCACTTTTGTCTGGTCTGTTTTTAAGAACAGCAAAGAAGGTTACACAACCTCCTGTGCAGTCCACCCCATTGCTCCACTACCCCATTCTACTTCACCCTTCTGTGGCTTTAGGATTTGAAAACATTCAATTCTGCCACAAAAAGCATCAAACCAGGCCCCAAGATATATCTCCACCTTTAAATAAGAGACAGAAGTATGTCTCTGCCATTTGATAGATTTACAAATGATGCATGGGCTACTCTTCACATTCTCTTGCCTGCTTGGAAAACAATGAGATGCATTCTGATTTAATCCAATATAACATTATTTTTCAATTGGGCCAGTAGAACCAAAATTTTATCCTCCATTTAAAAGCTGAAAAACACAAAGAAATCCTGGGAGTGGTGGTATTGCACTGGCACGGCAGAGTTTAGGCCTCTCTGAGAGTTTAGCTGCTCATTCAAGTGCCCTACTGAAGAAGAAAAAACTCCTTCACACCTGATGGCCAGTGAAGAATTGCATTGTTGGAACCCTTTCAGTCCACATATTATTTCATCTGATGCCTGAAGAAACAGAGCTATGCTTCAAAGTTTTGGGTTCCTGGTCTGGATTTGCCTAATCTTTGGGAATATTCAGATATGAGGTTTAAGTGCATTTCTTCTGCAGATGTCTCTCCAGATAAACGCCTGTCCCTCCATGCTTGTCAATGCAATAGGGACACACAAACCTCAGCAGAAGTCTGAGTTGATGAACCCCTGCAGTTCCTATCTCGGCAAAAAGCTGTTGCCTTTACTTCTCCTAACCCCGCTATGGTCCACTCTAAAGAGACCAGAAATCCTTGCCCTGTCTATCACAGTACACAGAGGGGAGATCACACCTAGAAGTTCAGATGGACCCTCCAGCACATCAGATGTCATATTAGATTTTGTTAAATGCCACAAACTACAAAAATGTATCCTCATAATTTGGAGCTACCTTCCAAAGCTTGGAGGAGACGTTGGGAGGGATATACTAGACTGCTTCCTTGTACTCATCCCTGTCCCAGAGGTAATCTTCCAAGATTACAGCTCCACAACCATCTTAGCTATATCCATTTATGGCTCCACTCTCTCAGTACTTACTCAGTAATGGGTAAATTTTAGTCTATGGTGGAAGGTCTGATCAGGAAACTCAGCTGACAAAGGACTATTTAAGTCACAGGGGATCCTTATAAATCCCTTCCAAGATCAACCATAGTAGTGTTTCTCAATCAGGCTTTAAATGTGCTTTTTAACATCTGTTTGTTGCTAATAACCAATGTTTTATAGAGAAATTTAGATGAAAAAATGTTTTCTGTTCCTTAATTTCACATAAGAAAAGGAATAAAATCTTTTATTTCAACTAATGAGTAATTTACATGGGCAAAGATGATTTTAGCTGAACTGTAGGATGTACAGTCTGCAATAATCTTTACCCCTGAGTCTTAGGTAACTGCCTGTGGGGCAAGTATTAGCATGCATGCATAAATAGTAACCACTCCCTTCACTTTTTGTAATCATTACAATATAGTGTTAGTCAGAAAAAACCCAGTAATTTTCCCAAGGGGAAAAAATCCAAACTCAGTGACCTCAGAGATCCCTGCTAGTTCTATTAATCTCATTCCTGTGCTTCAGCTGAAAAGTGATGGAGAAAACAATTAATTTAGGAAGTGAAACTTAGATACACAATTGTCATTTTTTGGCCTTTCAAAACCTCAGATTTCAGATATTCAGAAAAGGGATCATATTACAAACTAATTCTCGCAAGTTACAGATAATATTCAGAATGGAACATCTGACTACCATAATTTTCAGTAGATTATAGCTTCTTTGTAATAGGAACTATGAATGCCGAGAAATCACAAATATTGCTGATGTCACTCAGATATTGTAGTGATACTATTAATAACCAAAGCAACAAAAAAAAATTATTTAAAAATTAACCTACTTAGTGCTAGAAATAAATTACCCCTTCACAGAGCAGGCATGACAGAAGAAATCAAATATGAAATTGTTTTGATAGTGGAGGACCTAATAACAATCAGGTCAGAAAATTTACTCTTGTCTTGGGACAGACTTTCTTAAGGAGATTCTGATCATCTTTATTGTCTAAAAAGATAGGCAATAAAGATTTCATTTTGTGGGATGAAAGGATATTTTGGGCTTCCATTTGTTTACCACAAGAGACAGACTCGTTACAGGAGCACCCTGTATTTTGCTGTTACAAGTTTGCTCAATACTTTGTCCTCAAGGAGCTGGCTGAAGAATTCAGTGTGTCCCTGCACTGCAGCTCCGCTGTGGGCATCGTTCTGTATAATCACTTCCTCTCTGAAACGCACATTTGTACTCAAAGTATCATCGTCTGGCAGTATGTGGCAACTTACCTGCCTAAGCTAAAACACAACAGGTCATCAGTTCTTGGTGTGAAACTGTCAAACCACTCTCTATTAGGGAATTATTCTGTGATGCAGCTGATAATGATTTATGAGGAGGGGTCTGAGGGTGTTTCAGGGGGTACAGACCATCATCATCCAAAGTTATCCACATCAAGGACAGTGACTTTGCAATATAACTAGTACTGACAAGTAGAGAAAAGCACCTTGTGATTCTAGGAGATCAATGTGGACTACCGTAAGCACTAATATTGCTGATACCTTTTTGTGTAAGAACAGCCTGACTCTGGAGATCTGTAGGCTGTTAACTTAGTCAACAACAGAGGATGAAAAGTGGTATTTATGGCTGATGAACTTTCTAGCAATGGGGCTTGCAACCTGGAAGTGTTCAGCAAGTCAGAAAACAGCATTAAAACCTCAGAAGCAAAAAATGTCAGCGATGACTGAGGGTTTCCATCTTCCTTTTAATCCTTTAACCTTCTAGTCACATGGCTAGTAAAGCACCATCCTAAAAATAAAAGTTACTTTTTAATGTAATAATTTGTCTCCTGTTGTTGGCATTTAAAAGAAAACATGCAACTAAAATATTATGAAGACATCACAGTTCAAAATGTTGGACTGAGTAATCCCACCCTTGGATATGAAGAGGGCTTAATATGTGGAAAGTAATATGAAGGCTGTACATAGTCTCTTCTTGCAAGAGGAGAGATAGCTGCATCTGCCCATGATACCAAAACAGCTCTTCTAACACAAGGATTGCTGGACTTGCTCCCCAGAAGAGGAAGTTATTGCTATCTTAAAGGACAGCAGAGAGTTCTGACTCTGTCTCACCATTCTCAGGCCATTTTTTTCTTTTAAGCTGCTGTGGGGCACTGTCTGCTGTGTGCTGCTGCTCTCAGAGTCTGGGGATCAGTGCCTGGGCCCCATCACTTCAACAGAGTGGCTACAGCATCATGGCACAAAAGAGCACACACTACCCTTGCCCTCCAGGAAATCTCAAGTTTGTACTATCTTATTAATATATTTAGGCTGAACCTAATGTTCTTCTCACTGATGCAGCTGGAAGCACGCAACACTATCCAGGTGATTTTGCCAGTAGTCGTTCTTACAGTTGCACCCGTTTCCACATACCCAACACACTGAAGAAGGCAGGATCAATGCATCAGTGCAGGACTGCAAGGCTGGGCTGAGTTAGATGCAAAGTACCTACTGAAGCCTGCAAGGTCTGAAGGCCCACACATTTGAGACCTATATGTCAGAACCTGGTGCAATAAGAAGAGAACTCCTGCCATAAATGTGTCAGGAGCTGCTGTCATTGTGTGAATGGAGGAACCTTGGTTTGGCCCTGGAGCTTACAATGAGTGCTTGTTTTCCAGCAGGTAAAGCCAAGTTGCCTTCACTTTCTGTATGATGAGAGTTTTCAAAGAGCACCTGAATAATTCAGGGAGGCTTTGATCTGAGTGCAGACGGACACAGGCATAAACTGTTTCCAGAGCCAGCTGGGAGGCAGTATTCCTGGCACTTCTCACCTCCTGCCACTTCTTGACATCCGATCCTAGGTCAGCAGCTCTCCCAGCTTCCATTGTACTGGCAACTCAGCGACGTGCTTGGTGTCAGTGGAGACCCCACAGTCTCTCAGAGCATGCTACTCATTTACCACTTGAGAAGCATGGTGGGGCATGAGAGTGCATGCTGATCCACAGGTCTTCTTTCAAGGATGGATGAGATTGCCCTTGGGGAGAAAAGGTCAATATGTCCACATCACTGCTTGGCTGAAATTGCCTCTGATCCAGAGGCAAAGGTCTCTGCAAGGGATGTTTGCGGCCTTTTTTTGGGCTGGGATGAATTTGGGGTAGATCTTTTGTGTGCAGCCATGAGAGAAGCTTTTACTGTCTCTGGGGTCTCCCTGTTACTCCCTTCCTTTTTCAGGTAATTCTGCGTCTTGAGCAAGGCTTTATTCACCCTGCCAGGGTCCACCCTGACCTGCACAGGATCATCTGTGATATATATCAGTCCAACTAGGAAAAGAATCTAGTCCTTTAAAGCTAAATAGCATATGCCTTTCATATTGCTTTTACAGTTTCTGGTGTAATAGTGACTTGATGCTACAGCAGTGACTTGATTTTAAGTACATGGAAAACATACATTGAAAATAATTTTGTTCATGTTGACTTTAACAGAACAATTCTGGATTTACTCTCGTAAATCCATAAGGAAAGTAAGAATCAGACAGAGTGTGAGCAGATGCATTCAGCAAGACAGAGGATTTTTAAATTTGGTTTTGTTTGGATTTTTTACAGTCACTTTCCTATGATTACTCTTTAAAGTATGCTTTTTGTCTTCTCTCTCTCTCAAATATAAAATAATACATGAGGCATGGAAGTTTTCTGATTTCAATGTATCTCCCTATGTTGCTTTGTGGGCCTGAACCTTCCTTGTGCTGAGGAATCAGTCTGAAGTTCTACCTTCCACTGAACCGCGTGCATATTCTGACCCAAAAGGATGGGGATGAACTGAAAAATAGCAGAAGTTAATATAACTAGAGGGTCCCTATGTAGTTCTTGTCTCATGTAAAAGCATGGCACTGTCATACAAACAAGACACAATACAACTCTTCTCACTCCCAGTAACTGCCTATCTAGTAGCTTTCCAAGAACATCTTTGGATGGATCCGACCACCACAGTTTCTCAGTTCTGCACAGGTATTGCTCACTTTGGCCCCAGACTAATGCAGGACTTCCCAAGAACTCAGAACTATGCCCATTTTACAGCTGGGGAGCTGAGGCGTAGGAATTAATTACTGTGTGCGTGGTCACACTGCAACTTATAGCTCAGCAGAGAATCGAAGTAATATCATTTAGATGCCACTTAATGTCACTTATTATTTGATGCGCTAGACTGTTCTTCCCACAGTTGATCACTCTTTTGTATGTAAATCACCCACTAGAGCTGGAGGAAAGGCACTGTAAACTTAGATACTGAGAGAGGAAAAGAAGCTGCTGAAAAAAAAAGTAAACAGAGAAGAAACTATCTGGCAGGGTTTGCAAAGGGGAAAACTATGCTGTGATTAGCAGTTGAATGAGCAGAAGTATGGAAACTTTCTTTCATAATGTTGATGGCTCTGCTCAGTATAATTTTCTATCACCTTTCAGCCGAGCAGTGACATGTACCTGTGAGTCTAGAAATGGGCTCTTTGTCCCAAAATGAACTGAATGTCCTTCAGGACAATGGCTATATTTTGTTGTGTGTTGTGCATTGCTTGTGCAGTGGCACTCTGGTCCTTGCTTTTTCAGGAATACCAGAAGTGATAACTTGGTGGACAGTCCTGCAGTTCCCAAGCCTCTTTTCTGCTTCTGGATTTACCCAACGTGGAATGACCAGTTTCATGGCATAAGGACAAGAATTAGACTCCGTGCCCTGAGAAGAGAGGAAAAGTTATGTAGGAGTTAAGGGATGAAATGAAAGAAGATGAATGGTCCTGAAGTGCAAAAGTGCTGGCAAGCAATATTATCTGAATGTGCTGTTCCAGTCAAGCCCATAGGTCTATTTAAAGGAGTTCTGTTACAGACACAGTGTTTGCAAACTCAGGCCACGATTAAACAGCAGTGACATGTAGCAGCCTATGAAGGAAAGCAGCGGGTGCTAAAATGCTTAGCTGTTTTTCTTTTGAGAAATCAAGTGTGCTTCAAAGATAACAGGCCATGAAGATTAAGCTGCTACCGCACCAAAGGAGAAAAGCAGATGGAGCCACCAGCACCGCCACAGATGAGTACACAGAGATGTTTAAAGGCTGAAGATTTTATCAGCCCCAGCTCAAGGAGGACTGTAGGTTTCAGCTGTGGAAGGTGAAGAGAGGCAAAGAGAAAAGGAAGGGGAGGAGCATTAAGTAGAAGGATTTCATTAATTAAAAGAGATTAATTAGCACCATAAAAGCAGGCACCATGGATTACAGAACTGTCAGCGAGAGCAGTGATAGCTGGAGGAGAGCTGGCCACTCTCATCTCCAGCCACTGGCCATCTCCCCACCTAAAGCCATTGGGGCAGTGCAGCCAGGTCAGAAATTGGAGTGCTCCCAAAATGAGGGATCTTGAAGGATGGATCTCAACCGGACAGTGGAACAAGCTGGTGCTGGTTTTTTGTACTTTCCATGTCACCTTGAGCAAATCACTGATCTTGCTATGCTCCAGTTCCTGAAATAGGGAGATAATTCTTCTGAACTGCCAATTTAAATTGTAAGACCTTTGGGGCAGAGAATAGAGCACAGCTATTATATTTATAAGGGATCAGTAAGCATTAAAGAAGTGCTGCAGTAAAGAGCTAGTTAGCTGTTAACCAGAGTCCAGATGCACAAAGCTAAAGTTAAAAAATGCTCATGCACTCCCCCTCCAGCCCACAATGTACCCTTCATATCAATAAAGTATTTCATAATTTAGCCATGCCAGAGGTATTTTTCACTAAAAATCTGGAAGCAAATATTACCAGCTTATTTTCTGACAAATATTTATGCTTCTTTTGAAAACATTTGCACTTCAACATTTTCTTCCATTTGTAAAACAGGAGAATATAGAAAGGCTGTAAAATTCATACCACCTTAATTTTGCCAAAGTGAAATATTTACATTACTATTAAGATTACTACATTCTGTTTAGATAAACTTCTCAAACTCTTCTGGATCACAGAATACTTTTGATGTATTGAAATTCCTAAGAAACCCTGTATTTTCAACTATCTTTATAACAACCTCCAGCATGTTCCACTGCAGCACCACAAGTAACACATACATGTGAAGCATTTTAGTATTTGCTATTCAGCATCTATTAACCCTGTAAAAACATATTTATTTAGAAGCCAAATAAAGTTTGCTAGTTCAATGCTGCACATGCGCAGCACTGGAATATCTGATCTCCACTAAAGGTCCCATCTGTTCCTTAAAACCACAGCATGTTCTTCTGTGTATGTCAGGCTAGAAATCTTGGGGGAGGGTGCTCTGGCGAGACTCCTGCTCTCAGCTTTCTAACCCTCAAAGACACAAATTGCAGAAATTTCTTACCTTCCCAATTGCTTCAGTTTCTGCATATACAAACTGGAGTTACCTAATCCAACTTCACAATATGTTGTAGGGCAAATATATTTGTCTCTATCTGTGGGGCAGGCAGAAGCTTGGGAGGACAAAACAACTGAAACAGTTGGTATATCCTAGTAGTGAAACAAACACAGTTCATCTTTAAAAACCTCAATGTCCCAGGCAGAGTTTGAGAATCTTCAGACAGAAAACTAAACTCCAGCAATAAGCTGGGGGTTTTTCCCTGCACTCTCAGCTGCCACTGCAAGTCACACCCATCATCTGGACTCCAGCATGTGGGATAGGAAATGTGAAAACTACAGGGCTGTTGCTGTTCACCCTACTGTTTGGATTGTAACTTGTGAGGGACCTTGGCTCCAAGAATAGGGTGAAGAACTATGAGATGAAGCTGTAGGTTTACTATGTGACATTAATACTTTTCCCTTCTCTCAGTTTCCCCAATAGCAAAGAGGAGAGGAAGGCAGGTAAAAGACTTATATCCAGGAACCACTGGAAGGACATAGTTCACCCTCATCCCAAGCACAGAGTGTCTGCCAAAAACATGCATCATAAGCTGGTTCTGACCTGAACTCTCTGCTCTCCATGGGAACCCCCTGCTCCTTTAATGTGGTCCTGTAGGACTCTTTACCTGCCTGCTATGCTCACAGCTGCCATCTCAGCACAGAGAGTCAGGTTCTGGGCTGCTCCAGTCTATTTTATCACAATTTACTCGGTAACAGGTTACAAATGTGGCATCTGATGAAAATAATGAGCCTTGATGTCACTTAGTGCACGAGGCTGTCTGCATGTGTGCAGGGAATACCAAATAACAGCCAGCCTGGGCTGCTCGCAGGTGCCAGCACAATTGGTCCCGTGGCAGCATCCTCCTATGTGCTCTGCCTCAGAGAGCCTCACCCACCAGCCACATCTAGGCACCATCAAAAACTCACTGCAGCACTGAGGTCAAACCCAAGGCAACCCACAGCAGGACCACTCTCTACTATGATAGGTCAGTGCCCCTTGGGAACTCACCCAGTGGCCAGCAGGCCAGGTGTTAAGGACCCTAGTTGTGCCCCCAGATGCATCTATGTCCCACTTCCAGAGGCACAGGTCAGTCAAGGGCAGAGACCAGCCCACTGTGAGGAAATGGTCCCTCTTTTCATCTTAGCACTGTTGGTATGGTGGGAAAAATTTTCAGTGAAAAAAAATCCCACTGAAGAGGAGGACTGCCCAGCTCTTAAGTGACAAAGTACCCCTGGTCTTAGGGACTGGTCAAACCAAGCTGTACCAAAGGCTTGCTAGGTGGCTCTTACCCACATCCCTTTGCCCTTCTGAGTCTTGTTTTTTTTCCACTGCTGAATGGTGACAAAAGCACTCTTATACTCCATGGGATGGCCTTGAGGGTAAATCTGATAAAGGCAGCCTGCAAAGGCTCTTGCAGCTGGTGTGGAAGGGTACAAGGAACTGCGATACAGAGCAGAGAGAAGTGTCAGAGAAGATGGGATAACCACAGAAAAGATAATGAAATAAATGCTAAAGCAGATATGGGAATGGAAAGTAAAAAATTAACAGGGAAGGGCTGTGGAACAGAGCCATGACACAGCACCTCATTCATACTTAGAAGTTTTGGCACCTTTTTTTGGTTTTTTTTGTAGGTTGTGATATACCAAGATGCAGGAGGCTCTTGCAATACCAGTGCTGGACTAAGGGGCAAGAGGCGAGGGTTGCAGTTCTCATTTTGCTCCTCTCTGTGGGTTCAAAATCCAATACTTGATTTCCTATTTGTGAGGATACAGTCTTCCCAAACTCTAGATTATTTGGATTACAAAACTGAATTATTATCTGCTTGACTTTTTTTTTTTTCCAAACAAAACACAAAACATATCATGCCAAGGGCTCTGATCTCACAAGAGCCTTTCATTGCTACTGTAATATAAACACTAACCCCACTCCTCTCATTAAAATCTCATATTCTTCCCCAAAGCTTCAAAAGTGCTCATAGTCAGGTCACTGAACATAGCCCATGTGTAAAGGGAAATAGCAGCAGAACAAGAGAGGGTGGATAAGGACATGCTGAATACTTATGTTTGTTGAGCTGGTCACAGTGACACCTAGCTTTTTGTCCCCTGAGTTGACAGCATAAGGCATACAAGAAATGCAAATCATACTTTTTGGTGTGCATAATCTTGCACTGAATCTAACATAGAAGTATCTGAACAGGGAGAAAACAATGTATAAAAGGGCTTTTTTAAGCTACAGAGAAAGACTTAACAAGAAGCAATGGCTTGGAAATTAGAACACAAATTCAGATGAAAAATGCAGCTCTCAGTTTTAATTTACCGTGATTAGCTATTTGAGGAAAATGTCAACTGAAATAGTGAGTTCTTACTCTCTTAATATAATCTGCACAACATGCGCCTCACTCAGGAGGTCAAAATAGATTATTTCAGGATTCCTTCTATGTGTAAATTTATTCTTTGTGTTACCTACTTGTTCACTGCTGTCAGTCCCTCACAAGTTCCTTGTCATCTTTCCTGATCTTGATCAGCAAACCAACCTTTGTCCCACCTGAAAATTCCTCTTCCCTTTGTTAATTCCTTTTTCAGGTCTTCAGAAAATATAGTAACCAATGCTGGCATTAGTACAGATTGCCTCTTTTGCATGAATACTTCTTTCAGCAATATAAGAGTTCTCACCATACCCTTGCCAATCTATTTCCAAACGGATCCTCATATTTGGAGAGGTTTTTTCCTACTACCACTTCAGTGTATGTGAGTCTTCAGGATATGGCAGCCAAGATATTTTCTGTAAGTTTCTGTCCAGAGTCATTTGAGAGTTCCCCATCTGTAAGGAAGTCTGAGCACTCCTGTTTTGCAGATGTAAAAGTATGCCACAAGAGACCTACATCCACATTTAAAGGCACAAAGCCTTTAAATGACTAATTCTCACTGATCTCAGAGCTGAGTTACCCTTATGGATAAGGTCTCAAATGACTTTTTGGGGACAGTTCTCTACTTAAAAATCCAATGCTTTAGCCAAAGTGCTTTGGAAGTACAAAAATAGGCTCCCAACTCCAGAGAGCCTTCATGCTCACCCACACACAATACTGTATGGGCAAGAAACAGATACACCAAAGCCAAGATGTGAAGTAGTTACTGTCCTTCTTCAGGTGTCCATTTGTGAAACCCATAGCCATGAGCCACTGCGAGCAGCTCTTCAGATCATATGGATCAGCTACTGGGACACAGGGTGATGGCCTGTACAAGCACCTGGAACAAGGCTGCAGCCTCAGGAGCCCATGTGTCAGCCACCAGGGAGACTGGGATCCAGAGACGGCTACTGGGCACAATATGTGTGGAAGTTGTCGCTACAAACAGCAAAGAGGGTGAAACCCTTCCAGCCCAAACCATTCTATGATGCTCTTCAAAACACCTGCATAACAAAGGTCTGCTCAACTCTGCACCCAGAGAACAGCTTTCTCTGTCTCTGTCTCTACATAGTAGAATCCCTAACCCCTGGGGCCTGCTGACTGCGACAGATAGAATAGCTCTCTGCAGCAGTGTCTGCTGGAATGTTTTTTAATTATCTCTGGAAAGTATGGACTGTGTATCATCATTAACTGGACTAAACACTGACGGTCAGTGAGTCAGGTACCAGTAAACGGTGCAATTAACAGCCAGAGGAGAGAAGTGTATTCAATCTGAAAGCTTTCTTTCTCAATCCATCTCCACTCATCACCCAAAGTGCTGAGCAGCAGACTTTTACTTTCAATTACATTAATCAGGTTAATTCCAAGTTAAAGTCAACATTTTAATCAAGAGGCAGGGAAGTAGAGGGTTGAGAAGAAAGGAGGGAAAAGAAGGGCAAGAGGAAGAAAGAGGAGGGAAGGAAAGAAGAAAGGCTGGAAGATGCGGGAAAGAAAGCAGGACATTACAGTGACAGGCACCACTGAAAAAATTAACTGTGATAAGTAAGGAATAAGCATTTATGTTGGACCTCTAAATTAAAGGGGATTAGTCTTCACCTCCTGTGTAACTTTGGGATGCTGGGCTTTTGCAGGGGGAAACTGGAATGTATATCAGAGCAGCCTCGGGAATGCTGTATTTTATGGCAAGGACTGTACATAGAAATACCTCTGTAGAAGAGTCTGTAATGACCCAAGTCACAGATCCATTCCTCTGTGGCTTCTGTTTGCCCAGGCATAACTCTCCCACATGCCCAGTAAAGCCCAAAAACATTGTATGCCTAGAAACCCTACCATGTGCTCCATCACGCTGAACAGAAATTCCACCTGTACCTGCAGCTGCATCAATCGCATTAGCACTGCTGGGGAATCCAGTATTGCAAAGACCAGATACAAATGACTGCAGAAATATGGCATTAAGTGTTTCAAAAAAGCCTGCTCTGATGAGCCCATTGTATGTTCCTGCTAGAGATTTTTTTGACTAAGTGAATGGTTAGAGATGCCCATTTTCCATTGCATTTCAAAAGGACCTGAAAGCCCTATTTCATTTAGCTCCTTTACTGATCACCTTTATAGATGATCAAGATTTGCAAAGGAAGACACAGGAAGGTTCATCTGGGCTGCAGGTCCTCACTCTTGCCAGGGAAAACATCGTGCGGGGGTAGGGGGAAAGAAGCAAAGGTTTAAGAGTTTTGGTTCTGGCCCATCAAACCCTTTCTTTCACAGTTACAGTAGTTCATAGTTTACAGAGGAAGTTCAAGGTGCAGGTCATGTTCTGCAGAGCCTGCTGAGTCCTGAGGAGCATTGACTGTGCTGTTTCATGACTATCTCTTGGACAGTGAAGCTACTAGTGCTAAGACTGAATTGCAGAAGGCACTCATTTTGGGCCTGAGCAAACTCTATTAATCCTCGGCTCACAGCACAATGCCAGTTTCTTCTCTTGGAGGTTTTAACAAGAAATCAGAGGGAGATTCAGTACATGGAAAAACAAAAGCTGGAGAAAAACACACTTTCAGTAGGAAGGGAGCATATGATATAACAGATGGACTATCAGGAACACTTATTCACCTCCTGACTCTAGCACCAACTCCTCCCATGACCTTGGGTGAATCATTTCTCCCATCTACAATTTATCCCTGCACTGGGGACAGTAGTATTGCATTGTCTTCCCAAAGCATTTTGGCGGAAGAGCTCTAATTTAGCATTATTTTTACTATTATATTTTATTATTAACAGCAATTTTTAATCAAAACCCACTCAGGACCACATCACACCTTTGAGCCATCTGGATAGTATCTTTAACAGCTCCAAAAAATAAAGAATATATTAGGAATGCAAAACAACAAAACAGTGCAAAGGGAGTGAGCAGCACACAAGGGAAAGATATATGCAAAGTGAGGAAAAGCTCACAACAGGAAGACGTCTGTATGAGTTACCTACTAAAATTCAAGCGTAGGGGTCTTTGAAACACCAGCAGGCATTGTGGTTCTGTTCCTATGCTTGTGAGGTTTGATAGCATAATAAGAAACACATGCCCCAACTGAGCAGAATGGTACCTGCCTTTGGAAGGGAGCAAGAGACAATGAAACATTTTAATCTGTTCCCAAAAGCCATCAGGAGCAGAGCTCCAGGACTTTCTCCCCAGCAGGAGCTCAGTTCCAGCACTTCTGAATTTAAATTTTAAAAAGTTCCTTGCTGTTTCACTTGAACAAGAAAACAAGTGATGCAAAAATAGAAAGACTGGAGTAAATAAAATAAGAGCAAGCACTTAATTAGCGGGTCTGATCAAGAATGCCCTGCCGTGCTCATTCTTCCTCCCAACATTCCCCACTCCCTGCTCTGTGCTCTGCTCAGAGCCACCCTGCAGCAGCAGAGGCCCCTGCACTGCCTGCTCCCTTCACCTCTGCTCCAGCTCAGCTCTGCAGCACAGCTGGAGCTCAAACATCCCTCTGTGCCACCTTAACCAGCACTCCTGAACACCAGTCTCCCTAGAAACATCTTATTCTTTTCCTTCTCTCTTCTCACCATCATAGCCGGAAAGCACAACAGGTTTCAGTAGTGGCAGGAAAACATTTCTTTCACCCAGGAGTAGGACAATAGGAATGTGATGACTTAGCAGATTAGTTTGGGATCCCAAGAGAATATGAACTGGTAAGGAAAGATGCTGCCAGGTCAGTGAAAGCAGCAAATACCTTTTGTCTGAAGGCAACTTCCTGAATCTGAGAACCACTGCTAAAGCTGGCCAGGGCCACCAAAAGCATAAATTTAGCCACAGGAGAGCTGTAGCTCTGGGCATGTGATTCTGCTCCTGGATGCACTGCTGAGCTGTTCATAACATCAGCTCAGTCACTCTGCCACACCCTACTGTTGGACAAAGTCTCTGCAGTGACATTTCCAAGGCTGCACACCTTTCATGGAGCAACTCTGCTAGCTAGGATTTAAACTGAGTTCAATAGAGGGTTGGCAAAATCACACCTGAAGATGCAATAATAATGGCAAAAAATGGAGTTATAGCCACAGTTTGTTTCACTTGGATTCCCTAGGAAAGTACACAGCTCAATGGAGCTTTCCTGTTGTGGTTGCAAAACTGGTACATCATCCTGCTATTTCTACATCATTAAAATCTCTGCATGTACATATGGCTTTACCATATGCCTGCAGATAGCCCAGTTCTTGACAGACTGATTCTATGGACTACTGAAACTCTACTAAGAACAGGGCACCTTCCTAAATAAAAAATAACCCATATCCTGAGGAACCCATATGCTGAGGAACTCTCATGTCCACCTCCATATGGCAGGGCAATCCATCACACTCTATTGCAGGTAAGGAAATCCAAACACAGAACAGAAAAGAGTGATTTTCATAAGACTCAACTCTTATGATCTTTCTATTCAGCAGTCCTATTCCTCAGCATCCTCAAAACGAAGTTAGGATGCTGTGTTCACTAACCTAATTCACTGCCAATGGTGTTGAATTTCATGTCCCACACTATGGCCTTCCTGGGGCTCAAACCTTCCTCTTTAGCCCTGAACATACACCTTGTGACTTACACACCTATCTTACTATGTGCTTTCAAATTGGATCTGCATTGCCATGATGCCTGCTGATTCCTCTCGTCCTGAGGCTTTGGGAAGTGATGTGGAGTGGAAAGTAGAATTAGTGGCCCTGAACCCATTGGCAGAGCTCCCATTTCAATGCAGTCCAAGAAAAAATTGTAAATCATAGCTCCCAGGGATGGAAAATGCCTGGGAGATCACATTCTCCTCTGAACAGACTGCACTTACCGAGGGCTTCAGAGCCCCCAAAACCCTGTGTTCCTCAGTGGTGTGGAAAGTTCTGGGGAGAAGAAAGGAAAGTCTCCCTTTCCTTCCCAAGAGGTTCTTGTCAAAGGATGGGATATTGATTCCTCTCCCTCCAGCCTCTCCAGCAGCACAAGGCCTTGGCCGGATGGAGTCGGACTCAATCATAATTGCATTTGCATAATACATTTTACCTTTCTCTCCTCTGCTGTAGTTTTCTGAACTTGCCAAGTTGCAAGCTGACCCTGAGAGCCAAGGCATGATTAACTGAGAAATTCACAGCAGCACCACTTTAATCAAAGGGGACAGAGGTTACAACAGCTCAATATTAGCGATAACCAGCCTTTGATCCACAGAGCTAGGCCAAGCCTGGCAGGCAAGCTGTGAGGAAATGCACCGTCAGGGTTTTTGTGGGAAAATAATACCTTATTAACCCCTTCATTTAACCTGCTGTGGGTGAGCAGAGAGAATCACCAGAAAAAACTCTTCTTTCAGAGTCTTAATCACAGCCCACAAAACTGCTCCTTCTTAAAACTATACCTAAAGGTGTTAGATTCCAGCAAAGAACCATCTCTGTCTTACAAGACCTATAGACTGACTTGTAAGGGTGATGACAGTTTCTAAATGCTCATGCTTCTACTCTAGACTGACCACTGCCATCAAGCCCAGAGATGGACTGACATAGAGGTAGCCCAGACCATTGGCTTTTAGCCATTCCCTACAGGTCCACACACACGGGCTGTGTTCCCAAGTCCACTCCCCACTGCTGCAAAGCCCTGGTTGAGTCACTTGACCCTCTGTGCCTTTGCTTCCCTTTCCTTTGCTTCTGCTCATCTTCCCTTTTTTGCCTGAGGAAAAGCCATTTCTTAACATGCAGCTCCTGTGGAATCTAAAATAATGTAGCTAATAGGATCAAAACTTAATGTGGCCTTCAACAAATAATTAGAGATCATTCTCATAATCAGGCTGCCCCAAAGATAATATGAAATCTAAACAGTGGGAGATGTACCCTTTGATAAGAAATTTGTTAAATTCAATATATAGACCTGAAACAGAAAACAGATTCAGTATCCCAGGAGAGAACAGAGTCCTAATTATGGTATCTACAGAGACACTGAAAATTGTCATTTTTTAGAAAACTTCCAATATTGAAATTTGTTTAGTGTGGGACTGAAAATAATCCACACAAAAAGAAATCTGTCATAGAAACAAATTTGAGTCAATCGAAATGTTTATTCCAATCTCATTTAAAATCCCTCTGAATATTAAAGCATCAAACACTTTTTTGTTTGAAATAACAGGTTATTTCAGAGTGAAAAACACCTTTTGCTTTCAAAGAAGTGAAACGGAAAGNACATGTTCTCATTTAAAATCCCTCTGAATATTAAAGCATCAAACACTTTTTTGTTTGAAATAACAGGTTATTTCAAAGTGAAAAACACCTTTTGCTTTCAAAGAAGTGAAACGGAAAGTGACAATCCTACCTAGAGGCTTCTGTCAAAAAATTTTGTGAAACAAAATCTCAGTGAAACTGACATTTCAGACAGAAGTTTCTGTTTTCAGTTAAACAGTCTTCTCTGGTAGAAAACAATCCCATAAAACCAATCCATTTCCCCAATTATCTTTTTTTGAGAGGACACAGCTAAAAGGAAATTCCATCATCTTAAAATGTTTTTTATTCACCTACTCCTCCTTGGACAGAGAACCAGGGTGAAGCCTCGCCTTTGCACAGACCAAAAGGACACAAAGTTTTCCCATCAAGACCTTGGTCCAACATTCTTTAAGTGAGGGAACAGCCCTCCTCCAACTGGTGACCAACAAGAGTGAATAAATTAGTTCATGTACTCCCAAAGCAATGTGTTGTGGAATCCAAGTACTCTACCACTGAAAATCATGCTTTTCAGTACAGTCACATTATTGTTTTGGATCATAATTTAAAAAAAATAAATTACTTGGGCTAGTTTTTGAAGGATTGTCTTTAGACACCTCCAGGAGTCCTCATTTTTGAAAAGCAAGAATCACACATCTTTCCCAGACTGTTATTGTGGCTACAGACAGCTGCAGGTAATTGTTTAACAGATGACCAAAACCCAGCAGGCAGTCTGTAAAGGCACACTTTAGCTGGAGGAAGTCAACTCTCATCATGTGGATCACGGTTCTACAGGTCTCAGCTCCTCTCCTACCACTTTCTCCTCATCGCTTCTTCATGGTCCATCCTCTGCTATTCCCATCACTTCTATTTACCTTCTTTCTCTTCCACACATTGGCTTTGTGTCTTAGTCACCTCTGCATTAAATATCTCTAGGAACATGGAAGGAAGCAGCAACAAATCTTGTTCTGACAGAAGGAAAAGCACCTCAGCAAAGGTATGCTATATACCAAAAGCCTGCACTGCAGTTTCCAGCCTCTCCCCTTTACCTTGGCAAAACAGATACCAGTTACCTATAACTGATAACCAACCCTCTCACTTGGCAAGTGAGGGACGCAGCCCTCTGGCAGAGCATAACAATACACCAAACCCACTCAGCACATTGATCTCTTCTTGCTTATATGCTAGAAGGAGGCTTTGGCCTCTTCCCCCCTCCATTCTTCTCACCCCCCTGTACATCCATTCATTAATTGATCCCTGATCATCTCACAAATATATTTCCCTCTTTCCCTAGGGCAGGTCCACCCGCTTTTCCCTGTTCTCTGCCATTAAGATGGGTCTCACATCACCATGCACAGCGGCACACACACAGCTCCAAACACCTCAGGGCAGGCACATCATTTCCAATTGTGAGCAAATGCTGTTGGTTTTCATTAATCTGCAGACACTATATTTGCCAATTTCTCCAACTTTTCTTTCTCACTCTCTTTTTCTGCTTCGAGGCAGGTGAGTGCATCAATTTTCTTCTCATCTGTGGCAGTTAAATTAAATGGAATCGGCCTGATTGCTGGAAATCAAAGAGAAGGCTGATAAAGCAATTAAATCCCTCTAATTCCTCCCCTTGAAAAGGTGCAGCTTGGATCAGAAGCTAATTAACTTCATAATGAAAATCCTTCTTCACCTTTTTAGGTTTTCTTTCCTTCTTGTTTTTGGTAGAGGTGGTAGGTTGCCTATAGAAGGGGGATATTATAGTGATAAACATGGATTCCTTGAACATGGCAGACAACTGGGTTTATGCATCACATCAGAGTCTCTCCAAGGGCTTAATGTGAGCCAGTTCTGCTATAGTTCTGCTGTGGTGTTTGCTCTGCTGTTGTACAAAAGCTCTCAGGATAACCTTCCTGTCACTAGCTTTCAGGTTTACCCTGTGCCCAGTCCATGAAGACTATCAAAGTAAAATCCATTTGTAACAGCTTCCACTACAGCAATTGCAAGTTTCATCTCTGGGATTATCGAACTTCTCATATGACAAACAGAACAGTGGCTTTACATTAGAAACTTGATTCATCTTAATTTTTACAGACATAGAAAATAGGCAGGTGCAGATCTTTAGAACCATGAACTCCATCTCCTTACTCTACTTCTGCTTAGCATTTGGATGTTTGTTCTTTCCCACTTCCCTTCTGCTGGGAGTTGGAAGGCTCTCTCAGATCTTAATAGGTATCTTTCAATTCTCTCACTCTTTCAAGGAAGAGACATGTCAGCCCATGCTATGCTATGTTCTGTTTTTCTCTGAGCATGATCCTATTGGTACCAAGGTACCCTACATCATTCTACATCCAGCCACAATCCAGTGTGCAAGTGGGATCATACTCCCCCTGCTCCAGGGCAATACAACCTAGTCATGAATCTCACAGCAGTGATGTATTTCAATTTGCATCTCTCATACAGAGGGAGACTGTTGCATCAGTACTCAGGCATGCTGATTTTTTAGGCACAGCCTGGTCCTTCACCAAACCTTAGTACCTTTAATTTGTCAACGTGGGAGTCAGTAACTCCAGTAAAAAATTAAGTGGGCAAATCTATCTTATTCAGCATTGTGCCACTTTAAGTATATAGAAAAATACTACAAATGTGTAAGGGGAAGACAAACTGGCTTCCTCAGTTCACAACACATATCAGTATGCACCGGCATCTAACCTTCCACCAGGCAAACCTGTATCAATGTTTCTACTTTCCAGACTTATTCCTGCTATTAAAAATCTGTGCTTTGGCTTAAATTTACAACTCCTTTTGTTGTAAAATCAGCTTCAATTTTCCACTTTAAATAACTCTTTACTAACTCTCACTAATTTTTGCTAAACACAAAATTAACGTATTCTATATATTACCATTCACCAAAATTTTGCCAAATATAAAGGGAAGTATATTCTGTTAATATTAATGGCAATATCATATCACCCCTGGGAAAAGCTAATTTTTCTGTTACTTTTCTCTTTTGTTCAGAATTGAAGAGGGAATTTTGCTTCCTAAAAATAATTAACTGACCTGTCACCTGCCCCTGATGAAACTTGCTATGGCGTTTTTAATTATCACAAATGTTCTGATCAATGCTGCTGTACCATATGCAGAGAGCAGTACTCTTAAAATAGTGTAGAGTGCCCAACAAAGCCTTGAGACCACCTTTTGTCTATACTAAAAGGAGTCTTCTTTTGGCATTGTAATTCAGAGTAACTGATAAAAATGCTTTAGAGCATAGAGCTTAGACTAGTACTGGTTTTTACCTAGTCTGGTATTTGCCAGGGCCTCATAACATTGCATAAAGAAATATTCTGTGCACCTCTTGTTGAGTCCCCAGAACTCTCCTCCCTGCTCTCTGGAGGAAGCATTTCTGAATGGACTCAAGCTAAATCCCAGTGGAACTTCTGTCTTGTCCTGCTTGGTTTGTGAGTTCTAACCAGATCACATCCCAAGGTGGGGTGGCCTCAAGCTGTTGGCATCCCTGTGTTATCCTCTCTTTGACAAATGGTTTATTTTTGCTGCAGCAGTAAATCTGACAGCCATTGTTTACTCCTCTGTCTATGCACTCGTCAGCAGGAATGTGCACAGTTCCACACACCCCAAGCCCTTAGCTAACAAATGGTTGTGCACTCCATTAATGCTCATTCTCCAACAGGGAAATCCCTGTTCACAGGTATTAGAAGATATGCAGAGAAGCCTCTGACCCTATGCCCAACAAATGGGTACAGAAACTTCGGTTCGCAAAACCCAACTCATCAAGGACAGCAGCCGTCTCTGCTTATTGTCCAGTTAAGAGAGCAAACCTTTTCAGTTGGATCCATGTTAGACCCCCATGCTTTACTGACAGCCAGGATTTTCCTTTTAACACCCTAGAAATTCGCTGTTAACTAAGGGGAATCCATCACATGTTTAAGGACATATGGCATGTTTGTTATCAGAAATGTTAATACTGCTAAAGAATGAATACTTTGTGATTGCCAGCACCACTTTACTCCAGGGATCTCTATTAGCAATACCAGCCCTCTGGCATCTCTGTAAGGTAACCCACTATCAGTTGCCATTCGTGCAAGTGAAGGAGGCAAAAACACATAATAATTTGTCAAGGTCACATAGGAAACTAGTTGCAAAGTAAGGATTCAGGTGTCTTGATTCTAAGCATTTGTGCTAATGAGAATATGAAAATGATAAAATGGTTACGCATCCAGTCCACCACAAGTTCAATAGGGTATGGAAAACATAGAGGAACCTTAAATAGTTATACTACAGTAAGGCTGCTGAAAGGGGAGAATAACAGATCCATCTACAGGCACGTGTGTGCATTTCTATCTGATGCACAGTTTATCATGCTCTACATGTGTGATCCTGCAACCATTTTCCCTAGAAAATCTACTGCTGACTTTGACAGTAGAGGACCAGATCCTCTGTTTATAATTGGAAAAAACATATGATATGCTTTAGAAAGAGCTGCATGTCATCTAGTGTATACTGAATGTTTATTTCCCTCTTCTTGTAATTTTTTCTTTCCTTATTAACAAGGTTCATCTAAAACTCCAGGGCTCCTTTTTGGGCCATTCTGCTCCAAGCAGCACAGAACAAACAGATACTGTCAATCGCCTGCCTGTGAACTGCAGGAATGTGTTACACCAAGGGGAAATGTGCAACATAATGAGACCTTTGCACATCCTTCAGTACTGGTAAGCAAGAGACTTATGAAAGCATGCTCACTGGAATACACATACACAGCTGAGAGGCACAAATACACACTGCAATAAAGGCAGGCACAGGCAGAAGCATACTTAAACCCAACATGTCAAACACACAGAAACAAGACATGAACACACACATGGATACCCACATGTAAACAGGAACACACAAACTCAACCTTCATGAATGCATAAACTCTCAGAGCATGGGAGGCACACAGAAATGAAAAGTATCTGCGTTCACACACACATACACAACCAGAGCCAGATCTGGAGACTGCCCTGAACACAGACTGAAGCCTCAATGCAGCACAGAAAGAAATTCACAGCCACTTCCACTATCTAGCAATAAAGGTCTTTTTCATCTTTCCTTTCTCCACTGTAGGGAGCAGTACATGGGATGCAGGATCCAGGACTACAGTAAAGGAAGAAAAGTGACATCATTCAGCTTGGGCAACCTCAGCCAGGGCACGGAGCACTGAGGGCATCATAGCCTAGGTTAGGCATTAGGGAACATGCCTGGGATGACTGAGCAGAAGGTTTGTATTTCAATAAACCAGGGGCTGTAAAGTCTCTGAACTGAACAGCTTAAAGCCTTGTTAAAAGCAATGGTGCAGCATTCTAACCGGAGGGGCCGTGTTGTCATACAAATGAGATGAGTTTATTTTCTGAGCCGTACCATTTGTTCTGACAGGCAGGGCGGCTGTAAAAGCTGGCGAGGGCACAGCAGGGGGCCCGGCTCTGCGCACAGCGAGAGACCGAGGAGAGGAGAGGCAGAGCTGCACCAGAGTTTGGACCCAGACCAAGTCCCTGCCTCTACCTTCTGTAAGCAACAGCCTTGCAAAGAAAGAGACTGAGAGATGAACCAGCCGGCTGTAATATTGTGGAACAAATGTATTCTAATGAGAGGTGCCTGGCAGGCCCAGGGGCACTCTACACGCACCCATCTCCTCCTGCCCTCACCATCTCCTGCCTGGCTGCTCCACACTGCCCAGATCTGGTTTCCAACAGGCAAAGATGCTGCATGGGACACTGGGGCACGCAGTGGGAAGCACACCCAACTCAAGTGCTCTCCTGTGTTGCTTCAGGCCAAGTTGCTGTGAAATGTTTACCAAGATGCCACCTGTGTCTCCCTGCTGGAATGGGACAGGAAAATCTCCTGGATGCTGCCTATGTCATCTGGGCTGTTGGTGATCCTGTGGTGTGTTCCCTGCTTCCAGTGACTGTCTATCTGAGAGTATGTTGGAAGGCCCGTTCTATTGCAGGGACAAGAAAAAGCTTTGCAAAGAGCAATGGTAACTTTATCTCCACTTCTCTAGTAGAGAAAATAAACTGCTTTAGCAAGGTGGCTAGTTTGAAATCTGACAATGGGCCAGAAAGTCAGATGTCTCTTTGTAAAGCAGTAGAGAACACAGATTGCTTATTCTGAGAATACATCAACCTGGCAGCAATGGGGCTGGTGCAGGGTACACCACAGAAACTGCCAACAGAGACCTGGAAAACACAGGCATGAGCATTCCAGAGTGGTGGTTATAGCTCAGAACGCAACAGCAAGCATAGGGACTGCAGTTTCATTTGCAGGATGCCATTTGTATTGAGACTATTGACATTAACCAGGGAGTTTTTATCACTTCCCTTCTGACCAGCTTGCCAAGTTTCTAGACCAAAGCTTTTCCTTGCAATGGTAAAAGGATGCCATTTTCTTTTGGCTGCTGGGCACTATGACAATCAAATTGCTGCGACTTTCTCCCAGTCACCAACAACAGATACACAGAAAGACAGGGAATCCAGTCATCATGGAATTTTTTTAGTCACCAAAGCAACAGTTTGCTGTTTAAGAACAGAGAATATAGTCCCTCTCAGATCTGGAAAGCAACAGTGCCCTGCAAGTCTCACTGTCTAATCCACAGCTTAGTCTGTCCTCTACGGCTGTTAGTAAAAATGTTTACTTTTTTCGTCATGTGTACAGGTCAAAAACTACGCTCAAAAACTTCCAGTTCTTTAATTCTTGCATTTCACCAGTCAGGATGCAGAACTTGGGAACTTTTGTTCACTGGCATTAACAGGCAATGATAAAAAGTGGAAGGTTACCTATCCCATCACTGGTTCCAAGAGACACTTAGCCTCCCACAGTAAGAAGCAGACACAGGAGATTTGGGATATTTCCCCTTTAATATATAATATTTTCTCTGAACTGTTTTAAATGGGTGAGGAGACTCTCAAGGACAATAATTTTAAGTTCTGGCTGCAAAAAATGATCCAGATCTTTTCTAGATGCCATATAACAAGAGAAAAGAGACTGTACTAAAGTTGGCACTATGAGAACAACCCATGTGTTAAAAGTGGTGTGGTAGGGATAACAGCCTGGAGAATAACCATGAGATGGAAGCACCTCATCCAAACAACTCGACTTCTGTGGTCAGACTGGGAATATCCATGAAGCCAAAGGTAGGTAGGTATGCCTTTTTGGTTCCTGAGGGATTCTCATACCAAACTTTAGTTCGCTTTTACTATCACATTAAATGGCTACAAATAGGCTTTCTTACTTCAACCCCTTACCATCTAAAATGTGAATTAGAGTACGCAAAATAAATGTAAGAATGGCTTCTTGTTCCTATTTTAATTTCCCATGCATCTTCTGCAGTTCAAAAACATGTAGATGTGGCACTTAGGGACATGGTTTAGTAGTGGACTTGGCAGTCAATGGCTGGACTCAATGATCTTGGAAATCTTCTCCAACCTAAACAATTCTATGATTCTACAGAGCAGAATTCCCAGTCCTGTTACTAATGAGGAGTTAATACAGCCCTGGCTCTATGTTCTTTGTGCAGTGATAGTAGCATAATCCTGATCAGCAGTTTGGATCAGGTCTACTTGATGGGAGAATAAGTGAACTGACCATTCTGGTTGCACTCAGTTGAGTTCAAAGGAGGGGAAGTTTTTGGATCATTTCCCCATTATCAGTCCCTGGCTGCTCCACCTCCTCTTCTCAGTGTGCCAACACAACTTATTCCAAGGCCTGTTGGGGTGGGGGATAGAAAGGGAGAACAAGGCAGACAGCCAGAGGATGGTCTCAGTCCTAAGGTGTCAGAGTGTGACAGCCCTATTTGGCCAATACCCTGAAAAATGAATTCAAGATGTTCAGGGCTAACAACACCCAGTTCAGCTCAGACACTCTATACATCAAGTACAGCGGGGATATAAGATGTACTCATCTCCTGGATACACATGCAGACACTACCTGCAACTCCTGCCCAATGCAGGCCAAGGGTCATATGTACTTCAGACCCCAAATCTGTGGCTGTGCTAGGACAGAACGAGAGCTCATAGCTAATATTTTACATATCTCTCCCATTAACATACGACTCTTAACTGCCCTGTTGCCACTGAACACCTGCAACGTCAAGTGGGAGAGCAGCTTATTTCCAGGAACAACCCCCGTCAATCCCCACATACTCTTGGGGTCTATTTTCAGAGAGGGATAAATGGTGCTTTTAATTAGCACCTTCCATTTTCATTTGAGCCTCAGGGTTTTTGGAGCTAGTCCCAGGAGGGAGACCAGGAATCTCAGGAAAATCAATCTTAATTCAAACCAGTAATAAAAAGCAGAACACTTGCTTCAGAGTGCTTGCAAAGAATCTCTTCAGCGTAAACTCCCCTTTCATAACCTTTGGCCTCTTAATGCAGTGAGGAAGAGACTCTTAGAAGGGCTTTCATTCTTGTTTCATTCTACTTTCTTTACATTTCCCATCTGAACTGGTAAAAACAGAGAACAGAAGCTCACAATGGTTACATCTGGGCAGTGAAAACTTCAGCAGGAAACGTGAAAAAGTGAAAGAATAGTCCAGGGGACTCTAAAAAAAAACCAGCAGCTGAACTGTTTATGATGCTGTTTCTCAAGATGATGATGGAAATACTGTATTCTTCCCTGTCTGTCCATTGTTCAGGAAAAACCATCAGATAGCTGGGGATAATATAACTTAAGCAACATAAATATGGCTTTGTAGTAAAATCACATTAAAAGTTTTGTGAGGCTTACCAGAATAATCTAAACACCTTTCCGCTTATGTAGGGCTAAATGCCAGCTCACAGCATGCTGGCAGGTAAACTGCTCCACAGACATCTCCTCTGCTTCTCTCTTTCTTCTTCCGTCCGTTCAGGATCTTAGCACATTGTGCCATTCACTGTATAACTGCGGCCATCTCACTACACAATGCTGCCATTTCCACTTCACTGAGAACTGAGGCTCAGACAGACTCATCCCACCAAGTTTCTGCCACAAAAAACTAGCCATAGTCTTATCTATGTAGACCCTCTATAGACAAAGGAGAGAGCATTAGCACATACAGATGGTAACTTAATGTGTCTATTGTAGGTAAGTATCCTAGAATGAGATGACTCCCAGGCATCTAAAGCAAGGTGAGACAAACCCTACCTTAAGTAGGTTTACTCAGAATTACATAGGAAGCGTGTGCTCAAGTAGAGGATTGCTTCTTCTTACCTGATGACAGCATCCTGGCCACAGCTGTGGATGCCCAGCACGCAGTGGGAGGTGCCAGGAGCTACACAGTTTTAGTCCCTGTGTTCTGATTCCATCTTTCTGGATGACACTAGCCAAACAGACCTGTCCAATACTCTCAGAAGTGCCTTCCTCAGCCAGACTACTCAAATCTGTCCAGACGTATTACTGAACATGCCCGCCACATCCCTCTGCCGTCTTTCCCACAGTGCCTTTCAGGTGCAACAAACAGTCACAGCCAAGCTCTCTGTCTTCTTGATGCCAAGGAGGTGAAGAAGTAAATAATGCCATTTCAGAGTGTGTAAAGCCCCTTAGCCATCTCAAATTAATTTTAATCTATAAACTGTACAAGATGAAAGCCATCCGAAGAGACTGACAGGACTCACAGAAGCCTGTTAGTTCAGAGCTTCTTGTTAAACTGAATGCCTCCATTAGGTCAACAGTGCAGCAAATACCACCAAAAATAAGTTATTACAAATCTCAGAAGGAATGTTTCTTCTCAAATGTAAAACTGACATCAATGGACGGGAAAGCCAAACCTGAGGACCAGAGATAGCAACAATGAAAGAAATTTCCAGACTGATCCTGGTCTGGCAGATTCACAGCTCTGCAGCTGGGAAACAGCAGCTCAGACAACAGGTAGGGCTATAGATCTGATTCATCACAAACAAGAAGAAAGGATGGAGTTGGTATCATTATCCATGCTGAAAATGCAAAATGTTTCCCAGATACAGAGGAGTTCAGATATAGGAACAGACCTTCTGAACTTGTTGATCAGGACTGAAAAAAGAGGATGCCACTAAGACCTCATTCTGGAACCTTTCCCAAGCACTAGCTCTGAGCTGCCACAGGCTCCCAGACTGCTGGCTCCAGAACCCACTTAGGATGCCAGAATCCTGGCTGCGCAGCCTGCCACATGCTTGCAGAAACCTGCTTCCCTAATTTAATGCAAGCTTGTAGAGTTTTGTTTCTGGAACCCATCCTAAGCAGCAGCGAGGAACTGCAGTGGGACTGGTCACAGGGTCTGCAACAGTATTGTCTCACTCCATGTTCTACCATGACCACATACCAGCAGCATCCTGGTTCTCAAGCCCACTGTGGATGCAGTCAGAATGCAATCTGTTAGGAAATGCAGAAACACTGATCAAATTCGCTCGTAAAGTTCTGTATCAGTAAATCCGTCCAGATCTACCAAGGACAACTACACTGAGTGAAAATATTATTTTGGAACCCATTTCCAAACATTTGCAAGATTTTTTAGGAGGCTGCATTGCACAGCAGTATAACTATTATTTTTTTCACCAACCTAATTGTTAAAACTGAAGTGCAAAACCTAGAAATCCAGTGACTCTTTCCTCAGTGGAGAATTCGAGCTGATGTCCAGAGGGTAGATCCACACATACATATCTGCATTTTCAAATCTGCTTAAAGAAGAGAATAGGACAGCACTGCTCTGGGATGTACCCGGCTGGCCAACCCTTGGGGGTCTCTTCAGTAGGCTTTAGAGTCCAAATGAGGTGTAAGCTTATAAAAAAAGAGATCCTATGCACAGATCAGAAATCCTCAGCAGGTTACAGCCTTTTCCTCAGGGGCAGTCAGTTTCTCTCCAGAGGACCATCATGAGAAAGAAAGGACAAAAGGAAAAGAGTATCTTCACAGAGATCTTATTGTATCTGTGCATCAGGACTCTAAATACTCTCTTCTGCATACCTTGCCAGTCCAATACAAGTCGTAACAAGGTCTTACGTCCCATTCCATATGTTCTTCTCATCAAGTAATATTCCATGCAGGCCTGGGGAGCACAACAAATTGGAATGGCTTCCAAGATTTTGTCATGGGTTCTTCATGAAACCACAGTTGGGCACTGATACAGCACAGCATGACTGCAGCTTGTGCCTACTTAAACATGGACTAGTTCTTTAACCTTGCACATTGTTGTATACACAGTGTGCAGCAAAGCCACTTAAAAATAAACAAAAGAGAAGGAAGAAAAAAAAAGAGAAAAAAAAACCCAAACCAAACCACGTGACACAGGTCAACATCCAAGACAGGAGAGAGAGCTTTCTGTCTCTGGGCAGTTCTTCCTAACTCGTCTTTGTAGCCTTTACAGTCTCCTGCTGTTGAAACCTGTGGGAGAAGGCTGAGAGCAGCTCTAGCCAACACAAGCTGGAGTGTTTCAGAGGCCAAGTGCTGGGGTTTTGTTTGTGCTTGCTGACTGGGAGGTAAGTGTACATTTTAGCTGCAAAATATTTGAGAGAGACCAACTATTATTAGAGTGCAGCTACACTGTGGTACGTAACCAGGGCCTGGCTACAGATAGATAGCTCCACAGCTGCAAAGTATGTGCATGCTGGCTCAGCAGACAAACAGAAGATTCCCATGGCAAATGTGAACATCCAAAGAGATAAAGCATCACTATTGCAGCTCCTGTGTAGCCACCAGCCTCATCACCTGCACAAGGAATCTCATCAGGCCAGAAAGCATGAGAATAGGGCACTGCTGACCACCAGCCACCCTTGCCCAATAAAACTAGCCAAAGAATAATTTCCTGACTGTTGACTAGGTCTCAAAATTTCTGTTTCTTCTGAAAAGTCATGTTTTTATTTAGATAAATTTTACTTAGTCAAAGAGGACATGGGGCTCTTCAGCTAAATCAGGGTGAAAACCAGACGGAAAGTGGCATATCACTGCAGAACACTTCCACTTCAGCTTATTTCAAGGAAATTACACTGAATCAAAAATGCCCAGACTAGCTCTAGGCAGAAGAAGCCATGCCAAAGCCAGCAAAACCCAAAGGCTGCTCGAGGTTATTAATCCAGGATCAGGGTGGTGGGCTACAACCAGCTACCTTTATGGTTCCATCCTGAGTTTCAGCTAAAGCAGGTTGGATGGAACCCAGGATCAGCGCCTATTCTCTCTCCATGTATCTCCCTCTTTCCCCTCCCTTTCTCTTTCTCTCTTAGTAAATCCCAGAGGGCACATTTCCGTGCCAGAATAAGCCTCTTTGTGAGGAGCGAAGGGAATGCACAAAGCCGCTAATGAGAACAAAACTGGAAAGCAAAACCCCGGGCTGGGGAGAGCCTGCCTTCCTCCCTCCTTCCTCCGCACCGGGGCGGCTGGCGCGGCACTCTCGGCGGCTCGGCCGGGGGAGGAGGGCTCGGGGCTGGGTGCCCTGACCCCTCTGGCTCTCCTGCCCGTCTGCTCCAACTTCCCTGCCTTTTTAAGGCAGGCGGCAGAAAAGGCAGCAGAACAGCCTTTATCATGCAAATAACAAGAGTAAATGGGCAAATTCCCCGGTGGGCACTTGAGTGAAATGCAGAGCTTCTGGCAGCGGGGATGGGGGGGTTAGGGGAGGGGGTGCTTTATTTGCAGGTCTCTGTTCTAATTTAACTGCAATGGCAGCTAAAGGAGACACCAGGGACCTGCTCTCCTCCTCGGCACTTCCCGTCGCCTGCCAGGGCCACAGACAGGGAGCGGGAAAGGGGGAAGGATGGTGAGTGGCGCCGCGGTACAGCTCGCGTTGAGGCTCCAGGGCCGAGGGCTGCAGCATCATCCCGAAGACGGGGATGGTCTGCTGGGCACCTCCCCGCTCCCGGGGGAATTTTGGAAGAGCAGGGAGAGCGTGAGCGAGAGCTCCGGAGGGAGACGCCTTTGATCCTCTCTCCCAAGCCTCCAGGGAGTGCCAGCTTCACCCCGGCTTCGGGAGCCCTGCAGGTGGGCTGCCCTCCGCAACGCCCCCGCCAGTACCTGCAGCGCAGCCGCTCCGGCACCGCGGGGAGGGGGCTGCAAGGGACTGATGAGGAGCCACCTCCTCATGGCAACAAAACCCGTCAGCTACAGGGTCAGTGTTCACTGCCGGCACGATCCCTTAGGAACGCAGGTCGGGATTATGTGTCCAATCCAGCCGAGCATCCAGCCCGACAGGATGACAGAGGAAATCGGCCTGGCATTCAGCTGATAACCTACCTGCCAGTGCTAGTAACACCACAACGAGCTTACAGGTTCACAGGAGTGAGAACTGTGTATCAAATCACTTCTTCTGGGCTGTGACCAGAGGAGACTGATAGCCCCAGACCACTGTGTGCCATGCTCCCTTCTGCAAAATGGGAATAGTACTCCGTATGTGGACACACAGAGCCTCATGAACTGGGTAGGTAGCGAAAACTCTGCCAGTTGCACAAAAAAAACCTTTGGGAGAACACCAGAGAACACACCTCGGAGAACAGTGGAGACAAACACACTGCAGAACGAATGCAAATAAAAAGCAGCTGATGTAGNCAAGCCCCACAATGACTGGCATTGAACACTAAATCATCCTCAGCTGTTTTCAAAGGATGTTTGGGAAATACCCAGCCCATCCACTGCAAAGTCCAGAGCTTGAGAAGCATCCCCACTTTTCCAAAAGCTGAAATTGTTGGTGTCTTTTCCCATCCTGGCTTTCACCTGCTCAAATCAAGGATCTCAAAACATTTTGCACCAGTTCTCAGTGTGAATCTCGCAGCTGCATGGGGATGGTGGGAAAATGCTTTTCTGTCCTTCAGACAATGTGAGAAACTGAGACAGGCAGAAGCTAAGTGACTGAGCCAAGACAATGTGACACAATACACAGCAGAGCCAAAGTTAAAAGGCGGATTTCCATGCATGAAGCCATTCCTTATGATCCAAGCTACAAAACTCTTTTTTCTTAATTTCTGGCACCTAACCTTCTCCCTGTCCTTCCTATATCCAAAAAGCTGAAACAGTGGAGCCACCTGTCCTGCACACAGCACCTCCCAATTCCAGTGGCTTGGCAGAACCGGCACACTTGGGAATAAGTGAGGATGCCCAGCTGGCTCACTCCAAGCAGCCCCAGACGAGACCGAAGGTCCCTCTCGCTGGCCTCAGGGAGCGCAGGGGACAAGGCGGCAGCCACGACTCATTTGGCATTCTGAGAGGCTGGTGCGCAGCATCCCCATGCCGGCAGGGGGTAAATGAGAGCTCAGACATGAGTTATTGGAGCACTTACGTTCCCAGATTCTCCAAAACGTCGGGAAAAGGACAAAGTGTTTAGTTGTAAAGAGCCTGGGGGGTGTGAACGAGGGAGGAGAAGGAGGAGTGAGCTGTGTCAAACTAGTTTGAAGAGACTGAGATTGAACTCACAGAAGCTATGAACAGGGAGGGAGAGGGGGAACCAACCTCCAAGGCTTACTCTGCAAGCCAATAAGCCTCCAACGCAGATTCTGGCAGCAAACTGGGGCTTACCTAGCACCCCCCACCACCAGTCAGTGAGATCATAAGGCTGGGAACAACACAGTCCATAGTCAACTGCTACTACATGGCTGCCTGCTGGGCTGCATTATTTGGGAGGCAGCTCCAGTTGTTCAGGAGAAGAAAAAAGGAAAGCTGAGAAGAAGGGGCTGCACTAAGCTTTGTCAAAAAGGGACTTTTTGTAGGTACCACAAATATTAGAGTCACCCCAAACTTTTTATAGATCGAACCACATCTAGACTTAACTACAATAAGCCTACAACAAACAGTCTTTAACTAATTGGTACTACGTGGTTACAAACTAACTAGTTGACAGTGGGGAGGTACCAGCCACAGCTGCATGCAGTAATATTCAGGAGATACAGAGTGAAACTCAGGACTCAGTGTGTCCAGACATGCACAAAACATCTTAGAGGAAACTTGGACCTAGTTCAGTTTCTATAGCTGAATCTTCCAGGTAGTTAGAGATATGTAACAGCAGGTCAGAAGGATCCAGCTTTCCCATAAGAGAGCCATATAATCCCCAGCAGCTAGCCCTCCTCATGGCAATCTTCACCATCCCAAGTATGGTGCAAAACAGATTTGTGTCAATTGTCGGACTGATCAACACAGTGACATGAGCAGAACCTGCCTGGCATTCTCCTACAGAACAGGGCTCAGAAAAGAATACAAAAAAGGGGAAGAGGTATTAGAGAAAGCTTGCCTAAATTATGATAAATTTCTTTGTGATGCTCTGACTTTTGATTTGTATCATTATGCTGAGACATGTATCTTGTCATGATGAAATTTCTCTGGCAGCATACTTCTCAGAATCACAGTAAATACATTTCCCTGAGCGTCACTGACCAATTCTTTGTTCTCAGTGAGAATTTTGGTGAGCGGGGCTTTTTTTATTCTGAACTATAAGCAATGAGGATGCTGATGTTGTGGTAGGAAAAACTTCTTATCAAAAAGTACATATTCAGCTCCTTCTGACTTCTCCAAACTTCTCAGTCTTGCCAGGCAATGGCCTCAGCATGGCACTACCACACCATATCACTTCCACCCTGTTGAGGACCATGTGTTAGTTACTGAAGCAGCATCTTTCAAAAGTTGCCTTTTCTGTGTTCTCCTTGGCACATGCAAAAGGAGATCCCCATCAGAGTGAATCCATGGAGGTACACTGGATATGACAGGGGGGACTGCCCTGTTCACTGACTGCCAGGCAAAACTTATGGTCCTCCACACTTTGCAAGATCATACCCTAGCTGAAAAAGCATTCAAAGTGAAGGTCCAGCCTCATCATAACTTTAGGAAAAGCTAGGTTGAAGAAAGCAATTTCACAGAATACCCAGCCAGATACCACTATGATCTTTGTGACAAAGTCACTTGCCATGGCAACTTTATCATCATCATGTTGCCCTCCTCAGGATGCCCCTTCTCAGGAGTACCACACTGGTCACAGCACAGGAGAACCCAGTTTTATCTGGTACATTTCCCATGAGATTGTTCCCAGGTCCTTTGAAGAATCAAGTCAAACAATCAGTTCTCTTGGTTTCACACTCATTTCCTCTATGTTTTCAGATTAGTTTTGAATGTACTTCCTAAAATTCTGCTACCATCCCCACCTTGTCTACTTCTCTTCCTTCTTCTTAGCACTATTCCCCTTATTTTTTTCTCACAAATTTTCCCCGCTAATAAATTCCCCGTTTCATCTCTTAGATGCTCATAAAAATAACACGTCTTGATGCCTTTTGCCTCATCCCTTCCCCATTTCACCACCATCCCCCAATTCCATCTCCCAAGAACACTCTCCTGGCCGCACCTTCAAAACCTCCTCTTCCCACACATGTACCCCACCCTGCTTGCTCATTCATTTTCCATCTGCATCTCTCTCCTCCTGGATTCTTCTCTAAGTCTCGGTGATAAAAGTGCCAGATTGGAGTTGCTGTGTAAAGAGGGTTCATTTGCCATTTGCCACCATATGGGCCCAAAAGCAAAATCGTCAGCTAAGCGATTAAATCAAGTATGTCGAACAAAATGTTATGAACTGACATTATGGGTATATAATTTTATGCCATTTGTTGCCATCTGTTTATCTAAACAGCCCCCATTCCACACAAACACACAGAAGTCTCTGCCACGCTCACAAGGCTTCAGCACAGGGGTCACAGTACCTCCCTTTTCCTCCTTTCCTCCTTCTCTTTTTCTGTCCTTTCATTCTCTCTGTTTGTGTGCATTCACCATCGACTTGGAGTCTGGCCATAGATGTATCCTCCACTGCATTCCAGCACAGATATAAAGGGCACCACCTCGTAATAATCAAGGAGTTTGCCTTAGAGAATGAGGTATACTCTCCTGCCTTAAGACTCTTGCCAAGTTCATTTCTATACAAGAAAATTAAGAAAGTATTTGACCAGAGGAGGGGGAAGGAGAGAAAGAGATGGGAGGAAACAAGTGATGGTCAGCAAATGGGTGTTAGCTGTTGATCCTTATCTGGGACAGAGAAGGGCCAGAGAAAAATAAGCTCTGCCAGTTCCTTGCTCAGCCAAGCTTTTTCTCTGCTTCATTTTACATTTTCTTGTGTCTCAGAGTGGATCACAGTCTATTTCAAGGTTAGGTGGTGGTTGTGACAGACTGCAGACTGACATGGTGAATGTGTAGCCATCCTGCTCTCTGTCAGAATGTGTAGGCACCTACTTCTCTAGTAAATGCTCAACAAGCAAAAAAAAAAGAGAAACCGTAAGAGCTCCCCATCCATGGATGCAAAAACTAGATGGACTGAATTGTTTCCTAAGTTTTAAGATTGTTCTGAGGAAACCAGAGATAGATATCAAATAGATTATATGTATGCAAAGATTAACTGCTTCTTTCAAAGGGAGAGAAGCAACTTTTCCTACTGATTGATCCAGAACAGACAAAAGATCCAGCATGATATTTCAAGTCCTTGGAATAGTAAATTCCCCCCTTTGAACCCCAGTTTCCATTACCCACATTACTGATCATGCAGATGATTAAGTGGGCCTTCATGGTGACCACCAAAAAGACAAGGCAATACCTATGTCTGAGGCAAGAACAGCTCAATGTATCAAGTCTGTTCTCAAGGGCTAGCTTGTGAGTTTAAAAGGGTCTTGGCAACCAAGCAAGGAAAATATCTTCAACCTCTTACTAATGTGTCTGGTTAGTGCTGTCTTTTTTTATGAACCACTCTGACGGGTATCCTCCCTTTCCAGATGTCCTTAGTCTTTGGGGGAAATAAGCATATCAGTAATTGTTCCTGTAGTTCTGAATGTAACAAGGTAGATGGGGACATTTAGCTTTTCTGCTTCCAGAACAAAATCCAGTCCACTGTATACCCTGTAAAGAGAGCCAGCCTCTGTGAATCCCTTTCTCTCTCACATAATTTCAATCAGTTTGAGGGTTCTTTGGGGGAGAAGTGTTGAAGAGGAAAAATGGAAATCTCTCTTCACCATCTAAGTCTCCCATCCTCATTCATGGGGTACTGAACTGAGCATATGTCTCGCAGCATGGTATAAATGGGAAGGTATTATGACTTCAGTACAAGTGAAAAGTAGTGACCAGGCATTTTTCAAGTGTCTGGGGCACAGGTTTTACTCAGAAGTCAGCACTTGGCCTCAAAAGTATATGTATTTCCCAGGCGGTGGGTAGGTTTAGCTGTAAAGTGATTTGGCCATGAGGTATCTCTTTATCTTGGTTTCATTTGCCACTGACAGTGCTATATTTAACCCCCCCGGCCATCTGACCTCTGTATGCTGGAACCACCCTGGCATACAGCAAGGCTCAGCTCTGCAGCCACACACTGGAACATGGAAAGCCACTGCTGCTTCTTCCCAGGGAAACTTGGCATGCACACGGAAAACTAAACACCTACTTTAAAAAACTCGAGATATTCGAACCATTCTAGTGGATTTTGGATAAAGCCCTAAATATTGGCAGTTCACAACGATCACACAGCAAGGCCATACTAATAAACAGGAGCTCCCTCCTTTCCAGTGCCATTGCTGATATTCAGCTGAGGAAGTACAAATACACAGCACTACCAAGGAGGTTCTCAGCATTTGGTAGCAGCAAGTCCTCTATGCCCAGTTCCCCTGTTGGAAGCACAATGTACAAGTTCAGGCTCCCTCAGGTCTGAAAGCAGGTAGCCGTCTGCCCAGCTATTAACACAGCTTTGCACTCTGTGTGCATTCTTTCTATTTCCATCCTGCTGTAGGAGAGAAACAGTGGAACACCTCAAAGACCCCTGGAGAGCCTCAGCTAGTCCAGACACAGCAAGTCACCTGTTTAGAAGAACAAGCTGGCATAAGCACAGCCCACCTGTCCTCTGGGTACTGTACCAGCTTCCCATCTGCTCCCAAGTGCATCTGAAGGTGGTAATTTTAATCTAATAAGCATTTGATTACTCTTTTTCTGAAAGGCCACCTCTCTGCCAGCACATCCACAACTACTCCCCTCATCAGATAGGCCCCTTCTTACAGCTTTTGTGACTGCTGGGCATGGCTGTCATCTGAGTTGTAGTAGTCAGCTGATGCAGGCAGCTACATTGCTCTTGGCCACCAAGTTTGATTTCCAGTGAGGGTGAGGAGGAGAGAGAAGAGTAAAGGGCAAAGTAGCTGGTCAAAACTGCTTCCCAGTACCTGACAAGAATTTTGCTACACTGTATTTGACAGGCACGACTGTTCTGCTGCTGCGATGAGCTCTATCGTCCCTGCCTCCCTGCAAGTGATGCTCAACCTCCTACCCGTGTTTCAAGGCTGGCTATGTTTCAGGCTACCTCTAGTAGCACAGAACCACTGTGTGGCTCTGGATCAGTCCTTGCAGCAGATTAAGCAGCCATCAGAAACAGGCAGGGACAGGAGCATACCAGCAGAACCCTCCAAATTCCTCCAAGGTGGTATGGACAAATGACATTTAAAGTGAGCGCTCTACCAGCTAGAGAACAATTGAGACATTTAATAGTCTTCAGCTGGATATCTGGGCTTAAGCCAATATATTATCAAAACCACCATAAATAACTCCTTTTAAAGGCCAGAATAAGAGAAGGGGGAAAAGCAAAAGCAGGATCATACAGAAAAATTATAAATTGAAAGGGAGACAATCTTCAATACTTACTGTAACAACACCAGGGAAAAGAGTACATGATAATGGATGAAAAGTATGTGATGTCCTGGATATCATCCAGCAAATAGGAGAGCCAGGAAGCCAAAACTACCAAAGAAGAGCCAAGGATGTATTACAAGGAGTCAGAATGAACACAGTAAGTAATATAAGTGGAAAAGCCATGCTGTCTCAGATTCTATGACTGCTAAATCAAAAGCTAAAATAAACTGTGAATCATAATGTAAACAGAAGAATCATCAGATGAGGAAACTCCTTGGCTTTTGTTGGATAAGGATGAAAAATTTTTTACTACTGTACAGAGCTAAAAGGTAACTAACAAGTAAAAAGGAACATATTTTATTGTCTACAAGAAATATTGGAGAAAGATTGTCAAATCTTTTTTCTGCAGTGGATACATCATCTGGATTCAAAAAACAGTGCTCTCATTTGTGCAGACTGCACACTTCTTTAGAGAAATGCTGTTTCTGCAGACTGCCATTTGGGTTGTTACTAGAACAACAAACTGTTGATGGTAACGTTACAGATGGCGTTTTAAACTGGGGTAGAACAGAAGAAGAAAATGATCAAAGGCTCAAGGCGACTGTGAAGAGAGCAAGAGCTGCTGGGCTGAATGAGCATGAAATATGTAAATCCCATTTAAGAGAGATAACACACCCTCCAGCAAAAGCAGAAAAGCATGCAGGTAGAATATGATGAAGTTGAAATCACCATCAATATCCATCCTTCAACATTCAAAGTGGTGCCAACATACCTTGAAAGAGTAAGCTGCAAGGAATATATGCCCAAGCTAGCTGTATCAACCAGCACCCTACAGCACCACTCCACAGAACCATCCAAAGAACATAGAATGAAACTCTCAATAAAATAGCATGAAACTGAAAGAGCTGAAGGTAATGCTCCTGTAGGCATTAGGCCAGTTAGCACAGAGTTAATCTGTCAGAGGAAATTTCAAAGAAGGTAGTGACATCATCATTTTACAACATAACATTGCATGTCAAAAAGAGCAGCACATGCCTCTTTGGCACTAACAAAAACTAGATGGATGCAACAAGATGTTGGGACAGGATGCAGGATTTCTTTTTTTCCCCTTTTTTTTTTTTAATGTATGTTCTCTGAAGTAACCAATAATTCCCTTTCACTGTTGCCCTAAAAAACCTTTTAAAATAAAGATATACTTTCAAATGAAAGCAGAGGAGAGTTCTGCTGGCCACTAACCCAATCTCTAGAGCATTTAATAGAAGTCCAGGGCTTAACTGTGTGCATATCCGTCTCATTTTACAATTAATAACTAAATTAATAACTTTGTCTCACATTCTAGACAATGATCTCCTAGAGAAAAGGCTGCATTTTGGCTAAGATGATTAACACAGAGTTTGGGAAAGCATTCTTCCAAACCACTAACACAGTTTAAAGTAGAGCACTTCCATCACTAGAGGAGAGTCTCTGAAAGTGGTGTTTCTGAAAATACTGTGCTGTCTGTATAATATTAGAATTGTATTGGTCATTTGGTAGTTGAGAAATCTTAAAAGCATCTATAAATTACTTTATACAGACCACAGGTGAGAAGAATTCCAGTGGGGGAAAAAAATGTTGTGACAAGCATTATCACATGGATGATATGGAATAACATAACCATCTTGTAAAAAGTATTCTATGTTTGAAGCCAAACATTTCCACTTCCCCCACATAGTTTTATGAGAATGTACTAAAGCTAAATGTTCATGTCATAAGTAATTTTTCTAATCCTGGTGTACCTAACTTAGTAACATCTGACAGGTAGCTGTGGCATTCACTGAGGAGAGATTAAAAGAATTCAAGCACTATGAAGTAAAATACCAGGCAAGTACACAATGCATAGTTCTCCTCAATTCCAGTCCCAGGATGCTGGAAAACAATATCAACCTAATCAACTACCTATTGAAAAAGAGTGAAGACCCAGATGCCAGCCTGCATTTAACTTTACTTTGTTACTGGATAGCATTGGTAAACAATCTCATTTTACCTCCTGACATTTTTTGCAGAAGAAAGCCTTAAGAAAAGGCATGATGAAATTGATATTACAGGACCTCAGAATCACAGATGTGTGAAATACATACATAATTAATCTGAAACCCAGTATAATTTCCATGGAGATGGTTTTCATTAAATTAAAATTTTTATAATTTCAAAGCAATTGCAATAATAATATCAGTCAAAATGTGAACAACAGCTCCCACTAAAATTATAATAGTATTGGCAAGGCATTGTGAAATGCATTGGGTTTGTTAGGCAAGCAGTTGAAAAATCAATAAATGGGAAGTCTGATTGACAGTATCGGATGTCTTCTTCAGACAAACAGCAGATCACAATGAATACCAGCTCATACTCAGTGGGTTTTAGGATTCTAACCCAGGCCAACAAATAAGGACAACTTCTCTTCAGTATTAGCTACTTCAGGTCTTTGGAGAAAGGACAATTACCTGTAAAGAATCAATCATATACTTCAAGGGAATTTTCCCCAGACAGAGCACTTCATAAGCTCTCTGAGACAAGACTATCTTTCCTTTTTCTCCTATACATTACTGGTGCTAGGAAACTCATGGCCAAGAGTCAATTAGCCTTTCATGGCAGCATAGGTGAGAATATTTCTGAAGACTTACCAAAGCCTTCGCTTCTATACATAGCATTCAAATTACTCCTGCTGGCTTGTAGAGACCCAAATTCCTTTCTCCAAATTTCTCCTCTTCTTTCTGACATGAGGTGATTTATACACCTCCACTTCTGGTGGTCATGACCTTACTATTGAAGTCCCACAATCATGTTGTAAATACTTCCAATGAGATGCAAACGGTCAACAACTTCCCAGGACGAGGGTAAGATCTAAACAACTTGTGAGCTCTGGAATTCTACATAGATGGATGGATGAGCAGATAATCCCATTCTACAATATTCATCAGAGGTCTGATAAAATCATCAGATGCAGTGAATGTCCTATCTTTCCTAATACAGTCTAGGTTTGTTTACATCCCACCTTTAACAGAAAACACAAGTGGAATCTTTTGTATCTGATACCAGGGACCATCTGTGAATACATACACCTGGCACATGCAGTGGAGGGATACCCTGGGCTAAACTCTTAATAGCATTTCAAAACCAAATAAATAGCCGGTAGCTCTCAAAGTCTTGCTTCTACTTCAAGCCTAGCAGGGACTACAGCTCAGATCCTCAATTTTAAGTTGGTATGAAATTTGAATGAAATGAGCAGAAGCTAGGAACTAAGCTTAGGAACCAGGGAACAAATCATCTGCCACTGTGTAAGAGATCTACAGAAAACAAGTTTGAGAGGTGTCTGCCCATTCTAGAGCAGAATGAAGTCCAGAAAAACTGATTCACTTGGAAATGAGAAAGAATTGAATGGTGAATCTAGATCTTTCTTATCCCTTGGTCTCTCCTGTAAAACAGTGCAGGGTACCTGACACACCACAACTGCTGAACATTTGATTTCACTGCTTGTTTCCTGCATACTGGACTACAGTTCTGTCACTCAAACCACCCCCTATTTCAGCAAGAATTGATTCCAGCCCTATTCTTCCTTCTGTGGCACTGGCAGACACTGGGGAAATGATCCATGCTGAAAAGAACTATATATTAGCCTTCCTTTCCATGCTGTGGGGGTAGTACATAGAAAGCAGGGGTGCTCTGTTCACACAGCAGCAACTGAAATATACTTTGCTGCATGCAGAGACAACGAAAGAAGGGAATAAGTCAATATGCAGATGGCACCTAGCAACTACTAGTTACAGGACTAGACCTTTAAACAGATCTAGAACGATCATTGCTTACACACGCAAAGTCTAGAGATGCAGGTTGCAAGCAAAACATCTTGCAGTGCCTTTCAAAGATGAAGTTTTGCTCCTTCAGCTCAGCAGAAAAATCCTACCCCTTTGCCTTTCTCCAGATAAGGAAGAATCTCCATTGTTGCTCTACAGATGTCAAATGAATATCTCATGCATCTGTCCCTCTCTCTTTCCAGTAGGAACAAAATTGCATTCTAGCCTGATAGGAACCCTGAGTGGAAGGAGAAAGGATCTAGTAGGACAGATGGATGAGCAGAGATGTAATTCCAGAGGAAAGCTGCTGTCATCCCATTAAAGATGAGGTTAAAGGTAGCAGCAATGAAAGAGTGGGAGATATTTCACTGGGGGAAATGGAGTGGCACTGAGCTTTGAAATTGCACTGCGTGAGAATATTAATAAAAAAGTTAATGACGCAACGTGCTTTTTGCTCCACATTAATTACACTTTTACATTCCAGTTTTTAATGCATTTTACACAAGACTTTATTTTACATTCCAGGAAGGGGAAAATATAATTGCCACTTTAATTTCTATAGCCAAACCCTGATAAGATCGCAGCTGTGAAAATCTCATAAAAAGCTTTAAATTAAGTTAAAAAAACAGTTCCCTTCCCTCCTCCCCTTGGTTCTCCTCCTGCTTGAGGTGCTATCAACAGACATGGCAAAAGTGTTGGTTCAAGGTAGTGTTGCTCCCTGGCATGGAGACCATTTCTAAGTCAGCACCAGTTACAAAGCCTGGACCATCCAACACCATGCACACTGCTGGGGCTTATCTACCTCTCTGTGCCATCAGCGGGAATAAACCCTCTGCCAAGACCATTTGGGTGTGCAGGGCTCCAGATGTAATATACATAGCTCTGGCAAAGGCACAGTTTCTGGGCTGGGGCTGCACGTGCACAGACAAGACTGAAGAGATCACACTGCTAAGACGGAGAACTGAGGCTTGGTGAAATAACTGGTTTACATGAGATAAATGTGAAAGTCTATGTGAATGACAGGAATTTCAGATTATTGTTTGAATCCTGTCCGAGATGCCTCCTATCACTGCAGAAATAGACTGATCAAATGAGATATCGTAAACTGAAGTAGCCTGATGTTTCTACCTTCTTCCCTTGCAACAGACAGGTTCTGGGTCTGTCCACAGAGTGTCTTCATAGGCAGTGACCTCTCTACAGCTACAGACTGTGTCAAGCCCTAAGGAATCCCCCTACATATGCCTCTGCCTTTGACTCTGGTTCTCCTTTCACTCAGATGAAAAATCATAGCAGGACTACATTCCTACATCACAACCATCCATTTCACTTAGGAGCATGGAGAGAGGCCATCTCTTTGGCCATAGCGTTGGCTGTAGCCCTTAGTGCAGCTGAAGCAACACAGCTTCGCTTGCAATAGGACAAAACCAAAGGAGAATCAGACCTTCATCCATTCTTAATACCAGTCACCTACAACTTGAAATAGTCGAGCAGCCCCTTCCATCCATTTCCTCTTTGCTATTCATGCTGGGGATCCTGCCACATTACTCATCCTGCTCCACATCCTCATCCTAGGAACTGCATGACAAGCCACTGACTTTGTCATATATGAAAAGGTATCTCTTCCAATGTAATGTCCTAAATTTGTGGATCTCCATCTCAAGATCCTTAACATAAGCTATAGCATCATAGAAGTGAGAGATCAGATAATCCATCCTCCTGCCCTTGAAAGGATTGCTTATACAAGAATCTTCCATGACATATGTTCCTATGTGGACCTGAGTCACTTCTGTTGGAAGCCTGTGACCTTGCTGAACCACTTCTCCTTGGACTCTATTTTCCCTCTAAAATGTCCAAACTGGATATCCCTGTTTTTTCTTTCCTGAATTCAAACACAGTACTCCAGTTAGACCAGTCTCTGTATTCCTGCCCCACCATTGCCACCGAGGTCTGTTCTTGTGACTTCATTGGAGAAAGATGAAATCTCACCAATGAGTTTCTGCAGCAAAAGGGACTACTCAGAATACCCCATTCAAAAACCCTGTGCAGACTGAACAACAGAGCTAAAGAAAGGTTCACTTTTCCATAGGTTTTGTTGATCCTCTTGAGCTCTTTCTCCAGGATAAGTTCCCAATTTACACCTCTGTAAACAAAAGCAGAATCCATCACTCACACCCATATTATTTTCCTTGATCCCTACATGCAGAAAGCAGAAGAGGAATGTGTTTTTACAAGTGAAAGAGAGAGGGAGAGAAGAAAACAGGAGAGATTGAGAAAGAAAGAGAGAGAGGCTCTAAAACCTCATTTTCCTGGTAATTTACTCTTCTATTCAGTTGAGTCCTGCTGCTCGTAAGCCTATTCCTGTTACAATATTAGATATAAACAAGTAAACTGTGTAATGGATCACATTAAGCAGGCCCTGCATCTTGAGGCAGGATTTAATTTGCATGGCAGATTATCTTGTCTGCAGTAGGAGAGGCACCCTGGGGCACTGACTGCATTAATAGGATCTAGTCTCTTAAAATCCATTAAGTCAATTGAGTGGACCAGTCTATAATCTCATTTCAAATCCAGCGTGAAAATGCTTAAACACTAGTCCTATGATCCCGACAGCAGAGAAGTGACTAAAGGGACACTGGAGACCACACTGTGCCATATTGCCTGCCTGCTGGGAGTAGGGAAGAGATGGAAAAAGGGAAGGGCTTATTCTCTTTCAGCAAACTCCATTCAGAAAGATGCTGACAGGAGGAGTGAGTTGAGTAGAGGAGGCAGGAACTATGTAAGGGGAAAGACTGTGAAGTTTATCCCAAGTAATGACAGTGAGTTTTTAAACAATGTTGTCAGTTGGCTGGTGACGTTTTGGATACCTTCTTGCTCTGACACAGTAAGAAATACTGGACAGTGAAGGGTGTGTGCCTTTACAGGAGTGTTCTACTATGAGTCATAAGAATAGGGATTTTCAAACTGTCCAGAAAAACAAAATTACTCTGGGAAACTGGAGTTGTGATTAAAATACAGAACTAGAATATGAGAACATTAAAGCTGTAAAATCCTAGGCTTTTGACGTCTCTGCTCTGGACTGCCACCAGCAGGAAACATTCTCGAACTCAGATATATTTGCACAAGGTTATTCTTGGCCTAGCTGATCAAAGTAAAATTTTTGTGTTTGCCCCAAGGGAGAAAATTAGATAACCTAATTTATCTTAACCTTGTCCACAAGGTACCCTAAGTAAGAACAGTTTTTGGGTTGGATATATGTAAACTATTTAGCATAAAGCGTCTCCAGTCAGAGGTCTGGGTATCTTGACCACATTAAACTCACCCTGTGACCACAAATAGCAAAAATAGTAGTAGAAAAGAGACAGATAGAAACTCAAAAGGAAGAAAAAGACATAATAGCATGACCTAAAAACTGAAGAAGTAACAAACCTCCAGGACCAGATGGCATTTATGCAAACACTCTAAAGAAATGAAAGTACAAAGAAGTTACTAACAAACCTATTCAATTTATGATTAAAAACAGCCACTCTCCCACCAGGCTGGAGGGGAGCCAACACTCTGCATTTCTTTTAAAAGAGGTGCTAAGGGCAATCATGGGAATTATAGACCTCAGTGAGCCTTACGCCAGTACCAGGAAAAATAGCTGAGAAAATCATTAAAGACAGAGTTATAAAGCACCAGGCACAGTGAGTGTAATGTGGTAAAGAAGCAGCTTGGGTTCTCCAAGCTGACTTTCTGACCTGCTAGTGTTCCTTGGAAATGTCAGCAGCTCAGAAGAAGCAAAGATAAGTAGGAGTCACCTAGCTATAAAGGATTTACCAAAAAACACATTCAAAACTTTTAGGGCTCCACTCCTGCTAATATGCATAAGCCCTAGGGGTGGAATTTACAGCATACCACTGATTTGAAGAAAAAAAAAAAAGAAAAAAAAAGGATTGAAATGATACTAAGTTCTTGTAAGAATCCCATTCCTCATAAACTGTAGCAATGTCTCTAGGAGGGATCAAACTTAGACACTAAAACCCAAGACAGGTCTCTCCCACACAAGCTACAGGTGAGCTGTAGCAGCCAGCTCCAGGAGATGGGTAAAGTGCCTGGTACCTGGGCCACACACCTGGATATCTGCAGTGGATGTCAGACGACTGTACCAGGTACGTCCTCAATACTGTAGCATGTTGGGAATGGGCTTCTGCTGAAAGGACTGTGGCAGCACTGTTCAATAGGCCACTGTTGGAGTGGCAGAATATTGCCCAGAGTCGTTCCAAGTTGTTCCGAGTGAGGCTACCCCATGATCCCATGGGATACAAAAGATCAGAGGCAAATTGATCAAGCATTTAGGCAAAACACTAAATGGCGCCTGGAAAGAAAACCTGATCCACAGCCAATAAATCACCCACTTTCAGTCTCACAATTGTGTGGCTTTGCTCTGATGTATTTATAGTGTCTTGGATCTAATTGATTTACATGTTTTCATTTCTTATTCCTTCCCAGCTGGAGATCTCCCAGTTTACCATGCCTGGCAGGACTCACACTGTTACAAGTCTCAGCACTAGTCCCTCCTCTGCCAACACCCAGCTTCTCCTTCCTAGCCTTTTAAATGCTGCCAGACCCGCTGCCCAAAGCAATTGTGTCATGGGAGCCCAAGAGACTGCTATTAATCCAGTGGTGAATACCAGTCATAATGAGTCCAATATATTCTCCATTTCGAGAAATCTCTCAACTCTGATTTCTAGATGCTATATATCAGAGAGATCACTATATACCCATCCTGTTCTTATTCCCTTCCCTAAATACTCACTTTGTAGGCAGACAAGATTGCATGGAAGAGAGATATTTAGTTTGGTCTGGTGCAGCAGATTTTATATTCCAAGCAATGGACTCCTGCATACCAGTTTTCACAAAATTGCAGAGGCACAAGCACAGCTCCACTCTTTTCCTTTAGAGCTGTTTACTCTGAGTGCCACCCTCCCCAAATGAACACAAACATTCAGTCAGTCACAAACAGCAGTCCCTGCTCAAACTCAACATTTTCTCAGCAGTCCTTACGCAAACTGCTGAACATAACCTCCAGGGTCATGACAGGTAATGGCAGTCATGCTCCTTTGAACTCTAAAATTGCACTAGGCAGCACCACAGGACCCCTGACGGGGTAGGTACCCATAGACAAATATCCCTTCTACAGGCAAGTTGCTATAAGAAGGGGAAGCACTTTTGCCTGAGGTAAACAACTGCTGTATGCCCTGGAGAGATGCAGAAGGACATTTTCAGCACATAGGGTTTTATTGCTGGTTTTGGGCCATTCCCTGCTGCCTAAAGGAGGCTTGTAGTTTAAAGACACAACAAAGGCTGCCACCTTTTCTTAAAAATATACCATGACACTGGTGAACTGCAACTTGCACATCATCCTGTGCGCTCCAATTGGTCATGTGATGTCCTCCGTTATCACAGATCATCACTATTCCTGTTCTTTGAAGGAAAGAGAGAACCATCAGCTGTTTTCAAACCACAGCATCTGCTACCTCTCCCACATAAACCACAGATCAAAGGTGTCCACTTTCCAAACCACAAAGAAGTCCCAGGGGCTCCAAGAAGCAGATGTCTAGCACACTTTCTACTAGACACTCACATGCAAGACTGTGCAGTCTTTGTAATATGTGGTAGAAGAGAAAACATTTCCCTTTAGAACCCCTGGGCACGTATCCGAGAAATACAAAATCACCCAGCCACTGGAACCTGCCTATAGGGTGGCGCAGCAGAATCTGAGGAGAGCAAGTGAGAATTGTTACACAGAGCTAGTGATACACAGCTCCAGGGTGCAGCACTGGCTTGTAAATTGGGTGCAAACAGCATAGCAAAGAGAAATGGTGCTTCTGTACCTTGAAATTACAGCAGGATACACCAGGAATCAATTTGACACCACCCCTTTTGCTCTTCAACTTCACCTTCCATATTACAGTGGAGCAGCTCACCTCCACCCACTCCACATATTTAGAACTGAAGTGTACCCTTCCTGAAGCCATCAGTATCTGCTCAAGCCTGACAAGATATTGAAACCACAGTTCCAAGAAGCACTGGACTGCCCCATTCATCTGAGTGGCTCACTTGCCTCCTGATGACAACCTGCTAAGTATCTTCACTTAATTAGTCCACTGTTCCTTCAAGAAAGTAAGAATGCAATGTGAAGATTGTGTTAGGACTATCTTTATATAAGCTAGTCAAAAGAGACAGCTCATTTTGTTGAAAAGAGAGAGATGCCTCAACTTATCTTTCCCTCATCAAGAACGACTCAGATTCAACAGGCCCAAAAAGACACCAAGACAGGCAAAAAAATGGAAATCACAAAGTTCCTCAGGGAGCCCTCCAGAGCCCACAGTGTGACTGAGTGGATGCTGTGGGCTTCTGGTGTGCTCAAATAAGGGTCTATCTGCATTTGGTTGGGGAAAAGGTAACAAAATGTACTTAAGTGAGGATGTGGAGGAAATACGCAGCTTTAGGAGACTAATATGAACATTAGTGAGGTCTCTGGCTTGAAGAATTGAGGAACAGAGAACAAAAAGCAAGGCTAGTCTCTCTGTCTTGTCTTGTGTTAAATATATATATTTAAGTATATATACCTAAACAGAAAGAAATAAAGGATAAAGACAAGAATTTTAAAATCTTTGAAAATAAGTCTAATATGTCAACACTACAACCTTATCCAGGACTGGCAAGCATGGCATCAGTGTGCAGTGAATAGTGTGAGAATAGACAGTAGGATTTGGCATCCATGATGTGAGCTTTATTTAACACAAAAAGATAGATGGGTTTCCATGGGCCTCAGATAGTGAGAGACGAAAGATGAGCTTCCATCCAATAACAAATTCATTAATTTTCCTTATAAAATGTGCTGAGCCAAGGCACATCCTCCAACTGGGAAAAACTAGGAGTTGCCATTTCCTGGAGTGTCACTGTACACTGGTTGAGCTGCAGACAATCACTAAGCCCTGACAAGAGTATATCTGCTGAAGACTAAGGACTGGATGATCAGCAATACAGTCCTCTCTTTGGCAGCCCACTGCGCTGCCAAAAAACAGATGCGAAAGCTGAAGTGTACAGGCCAGACTCATCCCTTGGTAGGTCCACGGAATTTAATTGCTTTATCAGAAATGATTTTTGTCCAACATGTCTGTGACAGTCAAAAGTAGGCATGGTCTACAAAAACCTTTGGCTTAAACACTGAATGGAGATCATCTAGAGTGCCTTTAACTCAAAGTAAACATGAAGACTATCACCTTCAGTGAGTGCAGAATAAAAGACTTCAGCCAGAAGGAAAGAGGAAAAGTGTTAGGAGAGGTCACTTGCAACCCATCCTTCATGTTCTGGGTGGTGGCATTTGTTTAACCATGACATTGGTTCTCTCCAATTCTATGCTACAGCATTAGCAACAGACTCCCTTGTTTCCATGTATAGGATGCCTTTGCATCCTATCACACAGAGTACAGTTCTATATTTTCCAAGCATTTGGAAAGCTAACTTTACATAGTGGATATTTTATTTTAAAGAGAGAGTTCTGCTAGAACCTTCTCTTCCTATTAAAATGGCCTAGAAAGGTAACATAAAAGCAACATAGAGATTGGTTTTATTTGCTTGGCAATACAGACGTTTTTGTGTGTGCTAACCTGTTTATGTAGTCCCAAGCTCAAGCAATGGCATCTAAAAGAACATTTTGCACTGAAATGTGCCCATCTGAGAGCACAAGCTCTTCTGGGTCTGTATCTAGGAAACACAGAGAGCCCAACTGCACCAAGGGATCAGGCACCAGGGTATAAGGTGAGGAAGATGAAAGCCAACATTGGTAAGCAGCTGCTGAGCAAGTCCCACTTATTCCTTCCCCTAGGTGCTATGTCTACCATCCTATTCTACGGTCTCTACAACATGTATGTGTAAGTCTGAAGCCTTCAGTCTTCCCTACCCATAGACCTACAGACCTTGGTGGTCCCAGATTCCCAGGGAAAAGGACTTTCAATATGTGACAAGGCAGCAGTTGAAGGTGCTTAAGCTGTTTGTCTTTTCAGAGCTGCAGTAATTTCCCAGCTGATTTCTGAACTCCAAGAAAGGACAAGGATGGAGGGGAGGAGGGGAATCAGAGGAAATGATGACTTCATCATTCAACAAGAGTTTGTGAGAAAGCAGGTTATGTTGGGGGACCACCAAACGCGACGTCTTTCATTGCCCCACCTCCCACAATGCAAAGGTGCACTGTTACCTCTTCACCCACCCCCCCATCTCATCTACCCCAGACAAAGTATTCCCGAGCTCACCATATAATGCAGTTTTTCATGGCGTGCCTGCTTATCAGGACTCTGAAACTATGTGAGACATGCATGCAGACAATGGGCCTGTCTCTCAGCCACAGAGGGCTCTGAAGGGATCCCTTTCAGCGCTCACAGATTGCTCTGTGTTCCCTTAATTGACAGACCCGGCCAAGTCTGACAGCAGTGGCGTGCAGCTGGTGCAGGCTGCTCTGTCTCAGGTAGGCCACCTTTCAGCAGGGAAATTGCTTTTGATTGGCTTTATTGGAAGTAGCTTCTCTTATTCAGCTGGCAAAAAACTCTTATATTTAACAGCTGACGGTTTAGGACCAAACTCTCTTTCCCAAAACCTTCCCTCTTTTCCCCGTAGAGCTAAAGATGCTATCTTGAAAAGGACTGGACCTCATCCGTAAGGAACAACTTTATTTGGTCAGAACTGCTAAGGCTCTGAGATTTTCTGAAGCCCAGGGTTTTTATTTCTCAAATCTCCAAGATTTGGCTATGGCCTGAAAAAACCAAGACCATAAAGCAAGATCAGAAGAGCTGACAAATCCTAAGAGGCAGTTCTCGATTTTAGTGCCTGCTCTGGAGCTTCAGGGTGAGTCTAGGCTGCAGGAGGTCTGCAGGGAGTTGGTCTACCTTCTACTAGTAGTTGGTGGAGAATGGACCTGAAATTCCACTCAGAATATTTTTAGCCTCAGGTATTTGTGGCACCAGTAAAGAGTCTTGAGCATGCAAATGAGCCTTTCCTGGTGGAGAAAAAAAAAGGAAAAAGAAAGAAAAAAAGGGGGCAATGAGACTGGTATGCTCTTCTTCAAGTTGGTAGCCTGAATCTGGCAATCCTGTCTTTTCTTCCACTTTCTGGTATAATAGGTGAAGCTGTACAAGTTGTCACATACTTCCTGGGCAGCCAAATGTACTCCTTAGTTCTTTTCTGTATTCAGGGAGAACTGAATAAGGCTTCAGCTTCACCAGAAGATGGTATAAAAGTCATTGCCAATGCCTTCCGTAGACTTTTCTTTTCAAAAGTTTTTTTGGCCTTAAGATGTTTTTCTACTTTTTAAATAAAAAATTAAAGAACTTGGCTTTCCATCGCATTTTATTATAGTATTTCTGCCTGGCTTTGCTTGACAACATATAGAACCAGGTTCAATCTTTAGGGGTCCTTAGTAAAGATCACTTTGAGAACCCACTCTGAAACCTGGGAAAATTGAACTAAACCACTTTGGCACTCAATGAGTTATGCTTCTCCAGAAATGATTACTCCAATGACCTAACCAACCAGTTCTTCAATTAATGGAAAGGAAAAGCATGAGTTCAAATAATTACCAACTGCACCTTTCTCGAAGTACAGCAAGAAGAATCTAAAGCTCTCCTCTCAGATTTCCTGGTATAGGAACAGCTGTGGCAGTGAGTGGCTTCCTGCTACTTGCAGTAACACACAAACCATGTCTGGGCCAAGTCTCAGGACTTTCTCAGCTGCTCTCCCAGGTGGCACCAAGCTGCAGCTGATTTATTGGATGTGTTGCTACACAGACACCCCAGACCAATTCTCCCACCCATTCCTCCTTCTCTATCCAGTCTTGTTAGCAACTGTTTCCACCGGGCAAATGGTGCCTTGCTAGACAATGCTCTTATCAGTGTCTCTCATTTGGTGCTTCCTCATTTGTATGATACCTGTGCTTTAACCATAACATGCACTCCACAGAATATCTGATTTGCCTGATAAAGATTTCTAATATAGCTTTTTTCCTACATACAAAAAAGCTATTGCATTTTAGGGTTGTAAGGTAGAGTATCCACTCCCCTAAGACCTCCAGGCAATTCCTTTGTTCAGCTTCATATACACTGTTGCAACTACATAATTTCGACCAGTTATGACAGCATCTTTTTAAATTGAAACAATGTGAATTAAAAAAAAAAAATGTAATAGCAGGTTAAAGCTGTGGCAGATCTGCACACAGATCCCTTTCTCTCTACCATAGGACAACATGATTTTCCTGTGCTTCAGGGCTCCATCCTTCCATCTCCTTCTAGGAAACATTTCTCTTCCGGTATCAAACTACCAGAAAGAGGATCCCCCAGGCCCTGCCTGTTCAAGAGATGGAGAGACTCCAGAGGAAGGCACAGGTGCTGTTGCAGTAGACTCCATGCTTGAGAGTCGTTTCAGAGTTTAGTCAGTTGTGCCCCCTCTGCTGAAGCCTCTACAAGCAGTCAGAAGAGGTGAGGACTGAGGGGACCAACACCCACCATCGGATACAATGACTGCAGGTTTATTAGTCTCTCCCTGTCCAGGAGCGGTCTTGGCCTAGACACCAAAGCAAAAGTTTGTTATGTGATCAAAGCACCGAGCTAGATTTGGGGAATCAGCGTCCCCTTTTAACAATGACATGCTTTAAATTTCTTTTCAAAAATTCCAGACATTTCCCTGAAAAGTACAGACCATATTTGCTACAGGACTTTAAGTTTCTGCTGTTGCCTCTCAGCTATGTAGGGTATTTCAAAACTGTGGTGTTTAATTCTTTATATATTATTGATATATAATATATATCAATATAGAGAATAGAAATTTCCAGCAGAAGGTCCATATATTAACTATGAGAAATATCATAGTGTTATGCAAAACATCATCACAAGCTGTTCCTATAAATATTGCGTCTCTGGGCATTTTCTATGTGACACCAGTGAAATCCTTCTCTCTCTCCTCTGCATACATCTCTGTATGATATTAATGCTTCTTAGTTCTTGCTGATTTCATAGAATATATTCTGAGTTCGAAGGGACCCACAAGGATTATCAAGTCCAGCTCTTAAGTGAATGGCTCATATGGAGATCAAACCCACAACCTTGGTGTTATCTAGCACCATGCTCAAACTAAGCTAATCTCAGGGTCATGTTTATTATATTGGTCTGTACTTTCCTTTGTTCAATGTTATCTGAAATGGCAGCTTGAACAGAAGGTGATGTAGAGTCACAAGGAGATATTTTTAACAGAAGTCTATCTTGTAGGATTTGCTGAAGATGCTCAGAAACTGAATGCATCTGCTCCCTGAAGTCTAATCTCCTTTCCAATGAAAGATCTGCTGGATCCCACCTTGAGCATGTTCTGCTCTTAGAAGCTCTGATATATTAGTTGCCAGATGAAAAATTTGACCTTTAAGGTAGATAAGTCTTATAGCTTAGGAACAAGTCACTACGGTTGAGATCCTCTTGTCTGAAGACAGTGTCAATTAGACTGTGTATGTTACACTGACAGGGCAGCCTACAGGCTCCATTGCACACTGTAGAAGCACAGGGTAAATGTGTGGGGTAGTGATCCCACATGGGATGCACCTTAACTTCTAGGGAACTCAGCTCTGTGTGTATACATGATATAGAAGGACATGGAGTTTCTGCTAGGCATAAACTCTTGTCTGATGTTCCTTTTTTTCAACCAGAGAAGAATTTAGACTTTTTGCTAGGTGGACTGACATGCTGTGGGCTATGACAGACATCAGAGGCACACCTGCATTGTCTCAAACATTATCCTGATACTTAACATCACCCCTCTGGCAACCACAGGCATATATTTTGATTTATAACCCAGCAATCTTTCCTACAGGGTTTATAACATTCGTTCAGTACATGACAACACATGCCATTGGGTCCAGCAAGGACCTTTTCTCTACAGCTACTGGGAAAAAGTAAAAAAAGAGTGGCCAGAAAAGCACTGAGAATGACACAACAGTGGCACAAATTCCAATTGAAGGGGGATCTATCTGCAAGGCTTTTTTTCTCCATGTGAAAGCTCTTCACTGGGAAAGCCTCCAAGCCCAAGAGGAGAGGCCCAGAGGGAGGGAAGAGTAAGAGGCTCTGAGGGCAGCCAGCAAAAAAAGGTCTCTGACTATGCTAGGTGACATTTGGATAGATAAAAAACACTGTCATCCCCTGATGCTACCTGGGCTAGGTGGGTGACCAACCACTCAGGGTCTGAAAGGCCTTGAAGTTACTGTGCTGGCAATCCAGTCATGACCACTCTCGTGGGAGTCTGGAGTAACTATGCAAGTTACTATGACATTTCAAGCAACATTTCAAATAACTATGCTTGTAGCCTGAAATAAGGTTTTGCTAAGCTCCCAGTGCTGGTTAGCCAGGCAAGCGCAGGATGTCCAAGGGACATGGCTCATGAGGCAGAGGCTCTGGGCCTCTCCCAATCACTGAAGGCAGAGAAAGAGAAAGGCTACGAAGGAGCACAGGGGGTGGCAAGGAAGAGAGATGTTCCAGGGCTGTATGTAATGACTACCATGGGGCCAAGCACATAGCCAGGGCTCTCAAGCAACCCTTACGAGGTAACGTCAGTCATTTTCACTGGTGGGGGAGGCGAGGAAGACAGCTAGGAGAGTAGCTCAGCTGCAGCAAAGCCACACAAAGTTGGTCTGTTCGGCTGCCTTTGTGGCACTGTTGTATTTATTGAAGGCAGCAGCAGTTTGTTCTGTCCTTTCAGTTACTGTACGGGACCCGATCGGGGTGCAGATGGGACTACAAAGCAGCCCTTGTTGTCAGTAATGTGACTCACATGTCAGGCTCTTATTTGCTGTCAGTGGCTTTATTAAAGTCTACAGTTTCAGACCCTAGACCCTTGCCTATTGTATCCCCTGGCCCCAGAGATTCTCTTAGGGAGCGCTCACAATTACCAACTCTCTCACAAGAGCACACAAACACACTGAGCTGGCATAGCAACTGCGCACTCAGGGGTGATGCCCAGGCTAAAGCCAAGCTGGGGCACTTTTCATCTTTAAAAGTAATACATTTACAGAAATGGACAGGACAGAGAAATGACCATGTCTGGCATGGATCTCTCCTTCTAAGACCATCTGGTAATATACACATTCACTTACATACATTTATTCACATATTCTGCACTTGGAAAGATACTAATACTCACACTCATGCTCACATATGCATTCATGGCTATGTTCTCCCCTACGGTAACATACACATTCACATATGTGCTTCACTCACATGCTTGTGCACCAGCATAGATGCACAGATGGGCCAACATTTGCACATTGCACACCACACACAGTCACATGGACAAGTTCCCCCACAGGTACTCACAGCCTTCAGTGTCACACAGGCAGGTACACTGAGTCTCACCAAAGCATTCTCACACTCAGCTACACACAGATCACAGTCTCATATTGATCATATTCTCACAGACTCAGCGGGCACCAGTGTGGCTGCACAGTCATTGTTATGTGCAGATGAGAATTTCCACAAAGGTACACATCTTTTCATTAACAACTGCTTCAAGTAGAACAAAATTCCCATGTCAGATACCCAACTGAAGTTAAAGACTTGTTTCCTAGGCAAGTTTTCCTGTAAAGGCTCAGGCTCTGACCTCTGCATAAATGAAGAACAATTTCTCTGACTTTAGTAGACATTAGTGTTGCTGTGAACAGAATGCTTGTGTCCTTCTGACATGAAATTACTCTTCAACATCATGGTTCTTCCTCACTACCAAAGGGTTCTCTTTCTAACCTTAAACTAGAATGCAGGATACTTGCCACCAGTCCTGCTACAGTGCACAAAGTCTGTCTCCCTGAATCAGACAACTACAGAAAAAATCATGAAACAAGATATCAAGACTACTAAAAACTGCTAGAATAAGAATGGAGAAAAACTAGACATAAGCAGCCAGGAAAAAATCTTGCATAGAGAAAAAAAACAACCAACCAACCAAAAAAGGCAAACCAAAACCACGCAAGTTTGAGAATGAGTATGCAAATGCTATGATAACAAAGGAGGATTGGCCTGGACTTCTGTATTGGATTGGACACAGTGTCTCACTGTTTCTGTTTCTGTTCAAGAGTCACTTCAACAGCAATGAAATAACCATCACAGATATATGTGCTATGCACCCCAAGTCAGAAAAGTCATATAAGCCCAAGCTTATCCTCATTTCTGTTCAAAAAGAGCTTATGCCTATGGTTAGCATTAAGAGCAAGCCAACTTCAATGAGAACCAAGTCTATGATTCCCTGCATAGGGCCCCATATTATAAAATGACCATGAGATAAATACATTTTTGTCCAGGTCACAGAACAGTCCCACTGAGTCCTCTTAAGTGACTTAAGCACAAAACCAGCCTCCATTCTACACAAGCCTCAATTCCACATAGCCATGACAAAACTCATGAGCTATGATCTGCAATGGCAAACCTGACCATCTGTAGGCTTTACGGATCTTGGATTCTGCACAAGGATTGTGATGTCGGAGCATTGGATTCTTCACACTCCAGCACAAACCATGTTAGCCAGCCACTTAAGTAGTTCTGAATGATTCACTAGCTTTGGTAGTTTTTATTGCCTGCTGTCAAAATTCTGTGCTGTTTGTGTACTGGTGTGTGCTGATACATATAGCATTTTACTCTACCGAAAGAAAGGTGAATTTGAATGATTGGGTGATGTCAAAAATGCTTTAGACATGAATGAAAGCTATCATTTTAAAATTTGCCCATTAATACTACAATTGTCATTATTGTTACAACCTTAATCTCACAAGAGAAATCCTTTTACTGCAGAATTCACATAGGGTATTTCAAACCAAAATACTCTGTATTTACAACTTTGGAAATAGATATGGAGAAAACAAATCCAGAAGAACAGATGTATTGATTAGTAAGGGCTCTGGATCCACACAGATTTATTCCTGCAATTTATTTTATATGTCTAGGCAATTATTCTGAAATCAAACTAAACACATTAAAAAATCTTTTCAGGATTGAAGGCAATAAATATATATCAGATACCTGATATTTCAGAAAAGGTCTGTTTCTTAAAGAATCCAAGTCTGAGTTTCTAAACAATACAAATCATGTTCCAGAAATAAACCCTAAAATAGGGAATATAGAGAAAACAGAACTGTACCAAAATACAAGATAAACCACCTTCAGGTGCTACAAGCCTATTTATTGCTATTTCAAATCATGTGGAGTGAACCACACAGGTTGCACTGTTTTAAAACACAAGGATACTTTAAATCACCTAACTAACCACAGAAATACATCTATATATTTGACTCATATATATGTACCTATTTGTTTTCATTACGACAATACAAAGGCTGGTATTTCTGTTTCCTTCTGGAATTCTGCATTCTTCAAAACAACCCGACTTGTCACAGGGCAAACTACATGGGAGTGGGTCTGGACAGTAGGAATGGCTCTGTATTTGTAGCAGCATTAAGGAAATGCTGTATAATGTTTGTAAAAGGAAATCAAGGCTGACAATAAATGCAAAATATCAAAGTCATGCAGCTGTACAATTGCACTATTTCTGTTAGATGATTTCAAACTGCTTTACAAATAATTCTTGTTCTGCTATTGTTGCATTAGATGGTAGCCCCAGTGAATTTGATCAGAAACCAGTATCTTCCCAAGCAAAGCATAACAACAATGCTTCCCTTACACTCTGTATCCCAGCCAGAGGCTATAATCTGACTATGATAGAAGCTGCTTAAAAACTGTAGTATATTTAAATATAGTAGAGACTGAGATGCTGCATGTTTACTTCCTTACTGCCATGCTTTTATCTCTGACTAAATACTTTGATTACATGCTTCTATGTAAGGGCTTTTTAAGATCACTTTGACCTTACTTATTTGATTTGCATAGTAGTTTGGCTGCACGTCATATTCGGGTCATACCAAATTATAACAGGAGCTAAAAATGAGTATGAAGGAAGAGCCTCTAGATGATCCAAGACATATATATATAAACATGCAGTCCACATAACCATTAAGTTTTATAGCCATCACATCTCTGACCTGGAAACCTGCTGTGCTTTTCTGCTATGTTACTGCACAGCTGACCTTCCTAGCCTACATGTTAGTACACCTACCCTCCCTTCATACCTCTCTGCTTTTTCGTTCTTTAACATAGCAATCAGAAGCTACTTGTCTTCCCTCTCAAGGACTTCACTGCTACCTATACTTAATATCTCTTATTTTGGGCAAGAAATGAAAGCCCTGCCTCTTACCTACCTCTACTCCCATATCCAGTGTTAATTGCTGGATCTTCAAATCAGTGTCCTTGTGCCCCCTCCCAGGTTTGCCCTTTATGAAGGAACAGAGCTCCTTTTAGATGCCCTTTGGTTTTTTCACTGGTCTCCACCAAAAGCCCATCTGCAAGTTCCTTTATAATGACATTTTCAAAGAACTTCATCCCACTTGTTTACAGCTATTTCAGACAACCTCCATACATTGCCCAAGCCATGTCTTATTCTCATCATCTGTTGTCTTTTACCTTACAGCTCCTCTCTGAATCTATGGAGCCTTTTCTTCTCTGTGTTCTGCAGCTATTCAAGCAAAACATCAAAAGTTAAGGGATTTACCTTGGAAATAAGGAGGATACTACTGCTGGTTTCTTACTCTGCTCTTTCGCTTGGTAGCCTTTGTTTCCCTCTCTAGTAATGAACCTGCTTACCTCCAAGAGCATTTGTCACAGATGAAAAATGTTATGAGTTAAAGATCAGGTCCCACAGTCTGATTCAGTTTATAATCAAACAAAATTCCCTCTATCATCAGAGAATACCTCAGTGTGGTATTTAATTCCAACAATCACACCCAGATTATTATTCCCAATAATGAGGCTGCCTACTTGGATTCCCTGGTCCCATTGTCACCATGCAGTCAGACCAGACAAGCAGACTACAGATGCTGGTGCACAAAGCCCCTTGGGGTAACTCTCTGACCATCTCTCATGGTAAACAGGCAAAACACCAAAAGCCATCAGCCTGTTACAACCTCTATGAAAAAGCTCCATCTTCTAGCTCAGGAATTAAAAGGTCCAAGACTGAACACTGGCAGCTGACAACACATCCTCAGTATGGCATTATATCATCTGCATTAAACTGTGTTTGTGGAAGTGCAAGAACTGCAGGATATTGAAGTGACTGGGAAAATATAACAGCATTTCCCCTAATTCAGGCACATGGCCCAATCCTGTAAATATTTCGCCTTAAGGGTTTTTATCTACTGACATGGCTTAGAACTGTGCTGGCTCTCTCTTCAACTTTCTATCTGCTGGCCCTGCTTGCTAGATAAATAGCTATACTCACATAGAAAAACCTGCACTAATAAAAGCGTAGACAGCCAGAAATCTGCTGCCAACAAGCAAAATATCCTATATTTCACTGCTCTGCCATGGGAGAGTCATATCTCACTGAACAAATATTCATTCCCAAACACTGTGCTAATGCATAAAAGTCTCCAACATATCTTGGAAAAATTATGGAAAAACAAGGCAGTCCAAGCTTCAGATTCTCTCTGTTGTTTTGCTTCTCCTCTTTCGTACCCATACAATTAAGACCATTTGAAGAGATGATGATTTTAGATTTTTCCATGGGCTTTTGTTCTTTAACTCTTCCCTCACTACAAATAGATCAAGTAAATCAGTATTTTGGCCTTGGGTTTTTTGTTTGTTTGTGGTTTTTTATTTGTTTGTTTTGTGTTATTTTGTTTGTGGCTGTCTTGGAGACCTTTTAGCCAAGTTCAATCTGATGCAGAAGCACTGGTTTCTCTGGTGTCAATTATAATCATTTCACCAGGTCATAATCTCCTGTCTTAGACTGCTAGAGCTCTAAAGCATGCAATCACCTCTTGTTTGTTCTGCATTCGTATGTTGCCTAGCACGGCAATGCCTTCTTAGGTAATACGGATCCTTGGCATTCCAGCAATACAAATATATACTAGCAAGTGAGGCTTGCAGCAGTGAATGGGTGGTTTCCCTGATTTAAGTCAGCAAAATCAGAAATTTTTCCCCAAGTCATGCTTGGGGAAGAAGCTCTCTGGGACTGTGTTTTGTGACTGCAAGGCCTTACATTCAAGGACGTCCCTCAGTATAAATGAATACTTGGAAACAATTAAACTCCTGGATTGTCAAGAATCAAGAGGCTGCCTCTGTCAAATAAATAATGAAGCCATGCCCTTACATAATTTTTATAGCTTTGGGCAAACAAAAACTCTTTCTTTAGAATTACTAAGTTGCAAGGCAACTACATTCCTAAATTCCTTTTCTGATTTATATCAAATTGATAATTCTTCTCTGCTTACTCACTAAAAACGTTTGTGTAATTCTATTGCAAACTCTTAAGCGACTTCCATCTTCTAGGCCAGCAGAGGCAACATTTCTTAAGAAGAGTCTCTCAGCATTTATTGATGACACATTCATATGTATGCATTAGTTCTCATAATTCAGGAAGACTGTGTGCTTTGGGATTCTTCAGAATGACAGGCACTACATTGGTAATGTAATTAGTTATTATATAGCAGACAGCATTTTTGAAAAGATACTGACTCAAACATTGCTTCTTTAGGTCTCGCTATCTGGAAAGCATGAGCTAATAAAGGAAGCAAAACATTTCTTAAAAAGCAAGTGTTACTATTCCCTCACTTTCAAAACTCTTGCTCCTGGATGCATAGAGCTTTGGTAGGTGTCATTACAGTCAATAAAAAATAAAAAAAATGTACGTACAGGACCACTTGGTATATAAGAAAAGAGAAGGAATGTGACATTGCCAGGATTAGAAAAGGACATACACTGCTTACCTGTACCTGCCTCAGCTCCTCACTGGGGCCCTACAGAGCTCAAGCTCCACCTGAGCATGGCTGTCAGGGACCAATGTATGACGTGATGTCTCTGGAACTAGTCCTCATCTTATCCCAGCCTGTGTATGCAGCTGACATTTATATATTTTGGGTAGCATTAAGGAGGTGGATTCTAGCTTCTGCAGCTAGCTGTGTATAGCAAATAGGATAGAGATCAATCTTGGATACCTCAAAAGTAATAATGAAAATACCATTGCTGGGAAAGAATCAAAAAGGACCTTTTCATGATTCAGTTTTTCTAGTTGGAGTTAAGGATGAAAAGTTCTCTTCCAGTCCCAAGCAAACATAATTCCACTAAGAAACACGTTTCACATCAACAAACGCTAATAGAAAATGTTCCCCACTGCTCACATGAAACTGTTATGCAGATGAAACATGTTTCCTGCCAATAACGACGAGTTACCTGCAGTTAAAACAGCAGCTAATCAGCTTTACTCACCATTAACGTGAAATGAACACGATGCTAAGTCTACAAAATGTTGGATCAAAACAGCCATGGTGGTAAGTTGGCTATAGCAAGTGAGGGGTCCTTATCACATTCTCTAAGCGCTGCATAAGCACACATCTTTGAAGACTGCTTTGCTACACTAAGGCATCACTGTTGGAAGATGCTTTTTCATAGTATAAGGTAAGAAAGGAGTTATCTGTGGCTTTTACTTGCTCTCCAACTTTAACGTGAATTTTCTTTTATTTTACCTTCAAGTAGCACCACCTGCTCACACGGTTGCCCTATCCAAAACACAATGGTGACCAACAGCCTTTCCCACTCAAGCCTGACTGCCTACTTGAAAACCAAGTGGAAGTCACATCAATGCCCAAAAGTGAACAAGCAAAATGATGTCCAGTTCAGTTTCTTAGCTCAGCATTTTGGTCCAAAATTCATGTACATCAGGTGGCATTTTGTCAAGAAAGATGACATTTAATCACAAAAATTAACAGTAGGAGTCCTCTGTAAAATCCAATTCCAGTGTCTCAAGTTCCTTGCTATGGCCATTCATGTCACAAATGGAATCAGCAGCACTGGAATAGATCATGATCTGACATGCCAATGCCACTATATTTGATATTGAATTAAAAATAGGGATACTTGCAGTTGTTCCTTCAACTCCTCCAAGCACCTTATTCTCTAGCTGCTATTCCCACGTGCTATCTCACACCCTCTGGCCAGGATGAAATATACACAAACGTAGCAGAGGCATGGGATATAGCCAACAGCACATATTGTTCATAGACCATTCTCAATTTTTACTCAACAAGGCTATACACACACTTTGTTATAAAAGTAAAAGGATTCTTTAAGACTCAAAGCAGCATTATGTACCTTCTATTGTAAAGATCTATATGTACCAGACCAGAACTATCAGCTGGCATAAATCAGCATCAGCTCCTCTTGAATACATAGAAATTAAGTTATTTATTCACCACTCAAGGTGTGAAATCACTTATTTTTAGAAAACTCAATTTCTGGTTCTCTGTAGTCAAATCACTGAATACACAGATTATCTGTGCACTCAGACATCTTGGGTTAAGTAGGGTCATATGTCAGGTGCAAGTCTCTCCCCTGACCATGCAAACACAGCACTTTGGTGTCAGTAGACTCAAATGTCTTATTCTTCATTTTGAAGTAAGGGAAAAATGTTTGGTCTGTAGTAAAGTCTGGCATTTTTGTTAGGAACAAGATTAAAGAGATGTGGACAGAGAGCTGGATATTTGCTGAATTCTGCAAAATAAGATAAGGCTAGAACAAGTAGATTCACATTGTCTGGTGGCAATGACAGTACAGTGTATAATGCTAGTATGTTTGGGATTTGAGTTACAATTAGGGACAGCAGGATCTGAAGAACCAAATTTATTACTGACCTCTGACAGACCTGTAGAAGAAAGCCAAGGTCTGATACCGCTAGATGAGAATGCCAAATTCTGGGTTTCTAAGCTGTCATCAAAAGCAGGATTAGAGTTGGGGATGGAGTCTGGAACAAGAGAGATTAGAGGGGCAAATTAATTGTCTAAATCTTTAGGACTCACAAAAATGGATGAAAGTTAGTGTTGCTATAGTCAAATATTTATTCTTTATTTTCCATTGATAACAAGTGTCTGGGCAGAGGTCAAAGCAGGGTTAGGATTACAATTAGGCTCTAGCTTAGCATTCCAGAAACGAGGCTCTGCTAAACAATTTTTGTTGCTCAATTCTGCCAAACCTGCTCAGGGATAAGTAGATTAAAATGTATCATTTTTAATTGTCAGACAGAATGGGGTTACTGAGCCATGATCAACGCTGGAGCCGGAATGGCATCATTGCTTGAGGTAAGATAAGTGGCAAAATCAGTATCAGCATATTTAAACATCTTCCGATTAACTTTTGGACATAACTGAATTTCTAGGCCATCACTCGTGCCAGGAATAAAGTGTGGACTGAAACTAAGATTTAATGTACAGTTCTGTGCAGTCAGGTTTACTGATGAATTCTGTCCAGCCTGCAGCAGGATTGCAGCCTGCCTCAGTGGATTTGAATTTTTCATAGTCAGTGTTCAGAGATCAACAGGTTCTTTAGCCATAAATGATACTGCAAGTAGCCAACATTTATGGTTTGGGACAGGAGGCTCTGCAGCATCATATCTCCATTGCAGAACTCTCACAGATCCTCAGTGGTAAGATAAAAGGTTGATAAGCTTCAAATGCACGTTTAATTTCTGGACAGCATTATACCCCTGTATTATAATGATCAGTAAGGTTATGGTTTGGATTGGTTGCAGGATTCATGATGGGAGGTTTTGGTACTTATTTTTCTGGTCCTTGAAGAAAAGTTAAGGGTAGCTGTCAGAATGTTTAAATACATTATGCTGAATTATTGGGAAGCCATGGCTACATTGGCTCTGGACAACCCTAGGGTTATAGATGGCATTAGGGCTTGGATCTGGAGTTGAAGGCCATGCAGAGGCAAGTTTATTATTGCTACATTTTTCTAGATTCATAGATAAAAAGAAGAGCCAGTATCAGTAAATCAATACACCTCATCCCTAAATTTCAAGCACAACCGAATTCCCACACTATCATAAAATCTTTTAGCTTGGAAAAGACCTTTAAGATCATCAAGTCCTGCCTATTCTATCAGACAGCAATGTTTTTGGAAAGCTTCAGAAGAGGACTTTGGACAAGCAGCTGTGCAAACAAGCCTTGTGACATCAGTGGTATACTGCTTCAGTATGTTTAGCCTAAGGAAGTAAAAATGAGTAGTGATGTCAGAAGATTTGACTATCTAAGCCTAATTTCCAAGCCACACAGGCTGTGAAAAACACTACAGTAGGTTTCACGTGGGTTACTCTTTGGGATAGGATGCTCAGCATTGCACAGGAAAATACCAAATTCTGTCTTGTCTGCTGTGGCAATTTCACAGTAAAATATGGAAATCTGCCTTAAAAACCAAAACAACAAACAAACCAAACCCTGCCTTTTCCTGCTCTCAGTGCTAATCATTTTGTTGTATTTGCTGAAATTTCTACCATTTTCTTTGGAGATGTTTACCCATTTCACCTCCACATTAGCCACTTCACAAAGCCACTTGTCTTTACAATATAAACATATGTTTATACCTCTGTATTCTTTTTTTCAGTGTACAGTTGTTGAATTTGACACTTTGTGAAAGTCTTGTGAAGGTTTCACAGGCTTCACTGTCCTGAGGCATTGGAGAACAGATCTATGCAGGGATCAATAACAGTCTGGCTTATCTCTAGTGTTAACCTTGTCTCGTTGAGACGTAGAACTCATTTTTGCCTCGCACCCTAAGCTTTGTTGGGTTTCAGGTTAGGCTTTTCTTCCTGAGCGACTTGCCCGTGGTGCGGTAACGGGACCGAGAGTCAGCGCTGTTTTGGGGTCTGGGCAGCGCGCACGCAATCCCCGGGCTGAGCCGGCGCCGGGCTCAGCGCACCTGCCCTCGGACGGGCAGCGCGCCCACCGGCCGCACTCCGCGGCTCCATCCCCTCATCCATCCCTCCCTGGCTCCGGGATCCCAGGCGGCTCCTCCGCCTCAAACCGCGGCCTGCGGCGCCCTCTGCTGCCCGCGGGTCCCGGCCCCCGCCCGGCCCCTCCCCGCCGGG
>VYXB01002818.1:2009390-2039669 GCA_013397135.1 Pachyramphus minor | reverse complement strand
CCCGTGCTAAAATAGCAAGTTTGCATGCAAAACCCCACCTGGCCCCATTTCACCACGTGCACATTCATTTCTATTCCTTTTCATTCTTCGCAGAACACGTTATAATCTTTGATCATCATTTGTTTAAATTGTATAAGTAATCTGCCCAGTTTTAATAGGATTTTTCTATGAATCGGCAACAAACCATGAAATGTGATATTTTCACCATGACCGACCCAGGAAATTAGTCAACTTTGTCCTTGATTTACATGGGACCTGGCCAACTCCTCACACATCACAGCGGCAGCAGCTCACTGCCTGCTCCCCCTACATTTCACATTTCCATTCTTTCTTTCTTTGCTTCCTCTTTATAAGCAGGGTTATATATACCACAGATGCCCAGATGTGCAATCCATAAACAGAGCCTGAATTTAGCAACATCTCTATGGATGCCCAAATTAACAAGCAAGGCCTCACAAAACAGAGATTGGAGAAAAGCACCAGAGATTTATTATTATTGTTATTATTATTATTATTAAACATGGTACATGTGGAAGATCTTGTTCTCAGCCTCTTATTCTGATCCTTTTGAAGGAAATAACACCATTTCTTCAAGTTTTACATAGGCAGTATAAGAACAGCAAGCTTCCTAAAAAGAAAGCTAAGATTCTCAGTTATAATAATTCATTCTAGGAGCTGGGGCTTACAGGAAAAGACAACTGTTATAGTACTCGAAATAAAATGGCCAGACTTCAAAATGCTAAGCCACTTTAGGGGCAATGTCTGGTAGAGCCAATCCTTCTGTCCATTCATCCATCCACCCATCCATCCATCTAACTGTTTTGCTTTGTTTTAAATAATGTCCAATTTCTATCCTAGTCTATATGAAAATCACTTTTATTTCATTGTAATTTCAGGGTTTGGTCTTGTTTTTTCATCGCATTATTTGACAGCGTGTGCGCACACACGCTTTTAATAGAAAATGAAGCTGCGAGGCAGTAATTTGGCGTCAAGGCTGCAATGCAAAAACACTCAGCATGATCCCTGCTTGGGTGACAAGTTCTTCAGCTTGGGCACACAAGTTCCATCCTCTGCGTGAAGACAGATTTCCTGTTCCCATGCAATTCAGTTCTGGAGACTAGGGTTGTATGGAGAAAGGTGATCTTCCAAATGCTCAAGGCATTTTTGACATTTGAGCTGCTTTCTAGAGATTGTGAAGACACTGGAAGGCAGAGGGGACAAACACAGCCTGCAAGAATCTACTGATAGCTATTTAAATAGGTGAGGGAAAGAAGAAAGCAGCGTTTCCACTGCATCCCCAGGCAGCTGCAGGACAGACAGCACATCTATGTTGAGAGAACATGGGGACGCATTGCCACTTGGTTCTGTAGTGCTCAGCCTCTGCAATCCCATACCTGTGTGAACAGGCAAACACTAAAAATATCAGCAGCTGCAACAGGTAAATATCACCACATTACAGAACATACCACAATTATATTCAAAGTTTTATCCCATCTACCCATACAAGCATGGTCCCTATGTGCATGTTCCCACACAGCATTTGTTCTGGATTCCCCAGGGCAGTGTCTTAGCTATTATAGCAGCTGTATCTGTGGTCTGGTACACAGATCACCCAGCACTGGTGGAGTCAGGGTTCCAGGCCAGCCTTTGTTCCTAAGCCACCTTCTGACACCAAATAATATATTTCCCCTCACTGCCTATTTCAGGTTTAAATCTCTTGCAGATGGGAGTTCTCTCTCACTGTATGCATGTTTGTTACACAGCAGGGCAAGGACTGGCCTTCCAGCTGGCCCTTGGGGTGCCCCTCTTTTCCCCGAGCTCTTCTTGTCTCACCACAAAAACCCACCATATCCCACATCATCAACTAAACCAAGAGAGCTGCTGTCCCTTCCTTCCCATGCTTGGCCTCGGCTCCTCGGGGCAGCTAGATTCTCTGTCCTGGAGGCATTTATGCCCGACTTTCCAATCCAGGCCTCCCTGCCCCCACATCCCATACTCCCCAGTACATCACCCCTCTCCACACTCCCCGGCCTGTGAACAGCCCCTAAGGTTAGGTTTTATATTTCTTACCCACTGGCCCCTCCACTCCCACCAAGTCAAACTTCAACCAAACAAAAAAGAAAACAGAGGGAGAGAAAGGAAGAAAGAAAGGCCCCAAGAGGCTCCCGGTCGTTCCAATCAGGTCACTGTTTCCATACCAATTAGGACAGATGCAAAGCACATTATTAAAAATAGGTCTGCAGACCCATCTATGTTGATTATTGTCCTCCGTTTCCGTCCCCAGCCAACTCCGTTAATTAATAAAGAAACTGCCAGAGAAGGAGGGGGAGAAAGGGTGGCAGGGATTCCCCTGACTGGAGCCTCCTGTTCAGAGAGTTCAAGAGAGAAATTGGACACTTGAGCCTCTCTGCCATTTTCCATTGTGTGTGTTTTTCCTAATGAACGGTTTAGTGATGCAGGGCTGGAAGTCAGCTTTACCCCACCCCCACTAACCACCATCCATCATTAAGTGACCCAGTAAGAGGTATTTAGTACTTAACCCTCTCTAGAAGAAGTCAGATTGTTGTGTGGCTGGCTTTTCCCTCTCCAACCACCCCTTCCCTCCTCGTCTGTTTGTCTACCTCTGAAAACATCTCTGCATTTTTTGAAGGGGATTGTTCTTCCTCAGAGGAACCCTGGAAAGAAACAGCAGTAGCCACCCCATAGCCAGCCTTTGTACAGAAGAGGAAGCACTCATGTTGGAAAACCAGGGATGAGATCCTGGCTTTGCTGACATTGTCGAGGTCAGGATTACACTCTCACAACAGTAAAACCATCTGCATCTGAGAGGGCAAAGAAGTTGATGGAGAGATGGCCCTGTAATCTGTGCAAGGGATATGGCTGATCAATATACATGTTGGTGATTTGCAAGAGGAGAAAGAATACATAGTCACTAAAAGTCAAGGAGGGCTGTGAGAAACATAAGTGATAGATAATACTTGCAACGGAGAGCATGCTTGTCTCCTTCCAATTCAGCTAGCCCTGCAGGACTCTTCTCCAGCCAAAACTAATTTATCTTCATAACCCTTCCTCAAAAAGCAGGACAGTGTTATTAGTGCCATTTTGACAGTGGGGAAACTGAGTCAAGGACAAACTAACCTGACCAAATCATTAAATGAGTCAGACAGAGCTAAAAATGGAACTGTGCAGTCCAAGGTTTCTCAGGCAGTGTGCCTTTGCTTTAACGCGGAAGTTAGGGGGAGGCAGGGAGGTTAAATGAACCATTATCATAATTAGACTTGATGAAAGCAAATCTGGGGTTTGGCCCAAGATGGCAGATCACGTTTACCTTGAATGAATGTATGTCAGTGTGTCTCCTAAAAATTCTCCATTAAAATGCCCTCGTGAGCTCTGAACCTGTGAGGTAGAAGTCCCAGATATAATTTAGAGTGCAAAAGGCCCTGCATGATCTTGGTCACATCACTTATCTCTAATGACCTCTAAAGGCTCTCTCCATCTCTAAAACAAGTGCTGTCACACCCATTTGGACTGTAAGCTATTTTTTGCAGGGTCTGTTTCTTACTAACACACTTTTACAACATTCATTTATGTGATATTGGGAACTGCTGATACTTCTGGAAAAAGAACAGCCACAAATTGCAGCCATCTCTGCACCTCTGAGCTGACAGGCAGAACGCATTCACAAGCACAAGCAGGAAGGAAAACTGTAAAGCATAAGCAAAACACCCACCTGCAGATGCCAGCAAGGCTGTTCATCTGCAGACTGACTGCAATTTCCAATTAAATACCAAGTTACTTTCACACAGTCTGTTCTTTCGTTAGACTGAAGGGTTTTGTTTTCCTTTTCCTGAGTCACTCTTTGCTAGAGACTTTCCACATCACATGTTTTATTTTTCACAAGGGCTCTAATGCACTGCAAAATAAAAACTCATGCCATGAGTCCATAAAATCCACTGCAGGCTTCAAAAATACACACACACAAAAAAAAAAAAAAGTTCAGCCTCATAATTTTTACTACATCCCACCACCCTGCAAATTGAACTGCTAGAAACATCAGGTGATTGATCTAACAGCGAGGTATGATAACACTTTTCCCCACACAACAGAACTGAACTTCTACTGTAGTATCAGGCCTGCTATCATGGACGGAGGAGGTGACAAACATAGAACCCCTTAGCCTGACATCCCCATTTCTGTAAGGATCACTAATAACTCTGGATGCCAGTAATTAACAGCCAGCATAGATACATCGCAAGTTCACCAGAGAAAACCCATATATGATGAGAAATAAGGCACTCCTACAAATAGAGAACATCACAGAGATGCCTAAAGTGGAAAGAGGTCTGGGAGCTGACTGCTGCAATGGGCTATATTCTGGAAGCAAAATCCACCTGTCTATAATGAGACACTGTGTACGTAGGTAATAAATGAAACAAAAGCTACCAGAGGTGTTATGTGGCAAGAAACAGTCTTTTGATCCTCCTCTACTAGGAACACTGTATTTTCATAATTTTGGTTTCTGTAGAGTACAAAATACATGTGAGGCTGTGTACTTCATCTTCAATTGGAAATTCCATCTACATTGGAAATGTACCAGCTTGGCCTGCACACCTGTGACTGAACTAAAGATACCTAGAATTAGAAATAGGACCTGTGTTCTCCACAAGTCAAGCCCAGAGAGAAAAAAAAGTCTCTAACACAGAGGGGCCACAGAAACATGGACTCAGAAACAGAAACTGTCCCACCTGCAACATCCCGGCATTCAGCAAGTACCTTTCACTCCTCAAACTTTTGAATCTGGACACTGGGAGCAAAGAACGTATCTGACCCCCTCCCTCACCACTGGCTTACTGTATCATGCCAATACAGAGAACACCCTTTTCCTTTTTCTCCTTCCCATGAGTAGAACCGTTGTACTGCAAGTGGGACACACATGTAGACTTTTTGTTGGCTGTCCACAAGGAGCAGGACTACCAGAACCTTTTCTTCCTTGGGAAAACTTTGTCTTTCGTATCATTTTTCCTGAAGCTGAGGCTCAGAGTAACGCAAATATGACCTTAAATGAGTCAATGGGACACCCCATCAGCTGGGGAAATGGCATCATCCTGCCTCACACTGATCTTGTGGAGCCAATTTCAGAAGCACTTCATTTCTGAAGCACTTTTAGGCCCTGGTACAATTTACGCAGGGCACACTCTGCTCTCCAGCTAAGCAAACATTGTTTTGTTTTCTTTAGCCCTTGAGAGCTCTTGCCTCCAGCATGCCCCCAAGGGGAAAGGAGTAGAGCCTCTTGTGTCGGTTGAGTGCTCGCGTGAGAGGCTGGTAAAGCAAGTGGTCCCTCTTGGCTCATGTACAGAGGAAACATAATCCATGATGCAGCACTAGATGAGGAGCTTATCCTGTACCTGGACCTGCTCACTGTCTGTTTGCTCCGCTCCTCCTTTATCAATTTGTGAGCAAGTCTCTGACCTGATTGGGACAAACCCTTGAGCAGATGCTTCCCTAACTTCCTGAGAGGCATGTTGGTGGCTCCTTAGATCAGGCTGAGAGCATCCAAGTGAATCTAAAGCATGCAGGAGGGCCCTTCAACCACAGAGAGCCCATCCATCCTCCAGCTGCTAAATAAATATAAGCAGCAGTGACAGAAAATCAGCACTCCACAAAATTGTTTATGGGATTTGCCAGAAAAACTTAATACCAGCAAGAGCAATGTAGAGCTGAGGGGGAAAGGGGCTACTAGTAAATGCTGGGAGTGACCAATCGTATTACCAGGCAAACCAGTACTGAATAGGCAAAAGCTGGCATAAGCAGAGATTTGATAATATTGAATTTGCCTCTTCTCTGTCAGCAATTTGTACACCAGCCACCAAAGAAAGACTGATGATAGGAAATAGTGAGAGGGCTAGAAAACAAATAAAATAATCAAAGGCAACTCAAATAGAGGCTATTCAGACTTCACCTAAGGTAGATCTGGTTAGTGCTGCGTTCCAGAGCAAGACAAGCCACAGCAGGAGAAAAGTCAAGATGGAGAACTGGTCAGCATCTAATCCAATAACTAACACCACAACAACAAAAATAAACAGCTTCAGATCCAACTCAAAAAGCATGTGAACCATGTTCAGTGAGATACAGGTAGAGCTGAACATGCCTTCATTCCCAAGATGTTCCTTGCTTAGCACATAGAAGAGGCAAGATGACCAAATATAGAGCCCATTATCTGTTATATAGCATGTAAATAGCTATTCAGCAGAGATTTCCCATCCTCTGTGAGTTTGCCCTTCCTTCAGCCCAGTAACTTCTAGAGCCTTTGGTCTACAGTGCAAGTCTACTGCTTTGTCATCCAGAATGTTTGATTATTTATAAAAAGTGGAAGACTGTCACCAAAACCAATTTAAGAAGCCACACCATACAGAGTCCTGTATTCATACAGTGAGAGTAAATGTATATATGAACCACACATAAAGACAGATGTCTCTCTCTCCAGGCAAAGTGCCTACCTGCCAGACTAGACATTCCACCCTGCTCTTTAGCACCTCTCACCCACTAGCTTACACAGCCCCCCTTTACTATGTACCTACATCTAACATGCCCATATTTAAATCTGATGTCTGGATTTCACTGCAAACAAGCTGCATGGAAACCTAGCAGTGTCAGCTCTAAGCTCTTTTGTGGATTCCAACCCTAAACTTTGTGTTTTGTTTCCCCACCTCTGAAATAGGAATAGCAGCAAAGAAAGATGGTGAAGTGCTCAGGTACTGTTATAATGCAATGAAACTGAGTAATTAAGCTACCAAGTGTAAGAAGAGAAAAATCAAAATCTCTATAAAAGCAGTTGGAGGAAAAATATTTCCTGATTATTTAACCACACCACAGCCTTTGCAGCGTACAGTCAACTCCCAGTTATATTCTCTCCAGCACTGCCTCTGCCATATACACAGAACCACACAGTTCCCCATGCTAGTCTAGTGAAATTTCAATGATAAAACAAAATAGATGGGAAACCAGAAGGTTTACTGAATGAAACATTACGACATTGACTCATGACTCGTTTTAGTCCATAGAAATCTTTAAAGGCAGCTGCTTTCCCAATATATTCATGTTTTCACAGAATCCAATGCCCCCAGCACATGCTGTCCTGTGTCAGAATATTCATCCCTAGTTTCTTAATATAGTTTGAAAAGTCCAATCCCTTTCTCTTAATAGTATATACAAGAAACATATGAACAAAGTTGACCTTGCAGTTATGTGCTGGATAGGATTGACTTCAGAGCCCTGATTTAGACACCCTGTGTAATAGCAGGCAGATGATCAAGTTTCAAAGCTCCTCAGAGTTAACAGAGATCCTACTATTGTTTCAGTGGTCTTTGAATGAGACTCCTAAGTGGTTTTTTCCACTCAATCTGCACTGTGTATTTACACTGTAAGCTCCCCAAGGCAGAGACTGTTTCTTATTTAACTGTGTCTTTTGTCACAACTAAGATTTAAGTGGCACTAACAATTATGCCCTGGTCCTGCTACAGCATACTGACTTGGGGATTGTGAAGGGACCAAAATTTCAAAGAGAGAAATAGAAGTCTAGTGCTCTAAGATCTAATTCCTGTGCTCAGAGCATTAGATCCATGACTTCCAAAAGAAATCTGGGCTTGACATTGCTACTCAGAAACTTCAGGAATGACACAGAAGTGTCTAATGTCAAAACTTGCAGGACACAAGACTACAGTAGTCTTTGATTACTGTTGATTACAATGCTGATTCACTGCTCAAGCCATAGTCCAGCCCTTGGAGGAAAACAGTTTTTGATCCTGTATCTGCACCTTTCTTCTTTGCTCTTGCCAAAAGCATGTGCAGTATCCAAGGAGAATGAGCTCCAGCATACATCACCACCAAGTTTATTTTAAACATTACTTCCTTCCTGTCCCCGTATTATACCTTTTCCTCCAGAATTTTTCCTGTCTTATTGCTCTCCTCCTCACAAATATCCCCACAAACATAGCTCCTAAAGTACTGCCAGGAGACATGAGGCTCAGTAAAGCATGGCCCACACAGCAAAGCCCCTGAATGACTCCTAGGCTTCATGCCACCAGCACCTGCCCCTGTGGCCCTAGCAAAGCTGGTGACATAAAAGCTGGAACATCCCCTAAATCTTCACTAATTATCCCAACAGACTTCAATGTCCTCCAAGAACCATGTGAAGGATCTTCCTAATTACTAGTCACACAATAGAGAGTGCAGTCGAGTCCCTGAGATCCTCCAGCCTGCCAGCCCCAGCCATGCATGTTCCTGTTTGGCCTCTGTGTCTGACTGCTCCATATGGAGACCACCACCCCACACTTCCTCTCTTCCATCTCCACCCAGCTCCCTCCCTGCCCCCATCACCACCACCCCCAGCATGTGGATTTTATGAATGAAACTTTCTGACAGTTATGGGGTTGGCAGAGGCCTATTCAGCAAGCTGGGGAATGTGTGAACACCAGGCTTCATTAGAGACTTCTCCCAGTCAGCTGATAGCTCATTAACTTAAAGTGGCCTCTTGTTTTAAAACCTCAGAGACTAAGAGGTGGGGTGTAGAGAAGGGGGGGGATGGTTCTCATTGTTCCTCTTGCCTCTCTCCCCCTCTGCCCCCTGTGAGATTAGGCGCCCTTGGAGGGGAGAGAGAGAGGCTAAAACAACTTTAATTAGTTATTTTCAAAGATTTTCTCCCCCTTTCTTCCTTTTTTTGTGTGTGTGTGGAGCAGGGGGGGTCTCTCAGCTGGGTTTTTCTGCATGGAGGAGCTCACGTCATTATGCTTAAATCCAGCTCCTCCGTCCTTTGTCTCCTGGCCAACAATAGAAGAAGGCTTGTAAAAAGCTCCTTCCAAAACTCCTGGAGACTGTCTGAAAAGGAAGATGGGGTGAGGACTCCTCTCTTTCCTCCCTCGGTCACAAAAGTGACAGTCTGGTGCCTGTGCCAGCAGCTTTCCTGTGTTAGAAGCTAGTACTGGGGTAAGTAGGGCAAACAGAGTGCTGATTCCTAAACTGCTGCTGTGTCAGATGAAAAGTGGAGCCCAGACTCACTTCACAAACTGTCTGGTAGTAACTGTTCTCTGTGTGGATTTAAGGTTAGGCTGGAGCTCTGGACACTGAGGTCAGTCTTAGGGCTTTATCCCAAGACCTAATCCTCTTCTTTCTTTTAAATAGATAATAAGTGCAGCAATAGGACAAACCCTCCTTCACAACTCCACTTCTGAAGAATCTGAAATAAACAACTAAATCGCCATTATTGTCACCCTTAGGGAAATTGGTTGAGACCAGCACATTTATTTCTTATAGGTAACCAAACTACAAACGACAGTGGCTTTTAGCACCTTATGCTAGATGTAATTTAGCGGAATAGAGAAGGTGTTATCCCCTCAGTTGTGGTATAAGGAGCAACAACAACAACAGAACAAAACAAAAAAAACACCCCAAACCTCAAACAAACAAAAAACCCAACAAAGAAAAGAGCCTTTGTTCCTTGCTAGCACCAAAGCCCAGAACAGTACCCCAGCGCAGCAGTTACTACAGTGCCAACCTCCAGCTTCTCTTACAGTTCTTCTTTCAGTATTGCAAAGAAACATTTCTTTCCATAGCTTCTCTTTGGGCCCATACACAAAAAAGATGTGTCTCTGCACACAGGTTGAAGTTTCCCCAAGAAGATGAGTTCACGTGTGAGGCAGAAAAATCAACCATGAATTATGGTTTAACCAGTACATTTATATACTCTGTAAATCACACTTAACAGCATGTCCTTTGCCTGTTTAAATCAGGAGTTGCCAGGAATTTGGACTAATAGACTGATAACTCTCAAACTTTATTCTTACTTTCCAGTACAAACGCAAGAACTGAAGTGTTGGTGGATGTAGCAGCTGAAGGGTATTCCAAGGAGTAAGTGCAAATTGCCTGCCATGGCTTCATGAACCAGATTCAAAAGCAACAGCCTGGACTACACGCTTTTCAGGGTAAGGATTTCTACTGCATTTTAAGCAGTTAGTACCTGATTTGGTCAGCTTCCTTACATGAAACTGAACAGCTTTTGCAAGTTTTTAGAAAAAAGGACCATCACTCCTTTCCTACCCTTTGCAAAATCAGAATATAAACCTGTTCCCTTTCAAGTCCATGGCATTCAACTATTGACTCTTTGAGGAAACAGAGGGTAGGGGTTTGCTCCTGTTTAAACACTGACAAGCCAAGCAGAGTGGTTTGGAGTCATTTGTGCTATGATCCTGTCAGTTCTCATAAGTGAGCCTGGCTGGCTCACTGCTCCGCAGTCCTCCAAGGAGCTGTGCCGAGTACCGCAGTGCTGCTAACGCAGTGCGCTGGTGTTCCCAGCCAGCTGTCAGAGCCACCACCTACAGGACTTAAAGACTTTCCACTAAAGCTGTAAACCAGAGGTTCTTGCAACATTTTTGTTGCAAGACTTTACAAGACTGATCTTTTTGGCAGTGGTTGTAAGGATGACAACTCTTTTCCTCTGTTGCAGCCCTCGTCTTCTATTTTTGCTGTCCTAATTTGACCCCCATGGTTTGTGGGGATTTCTAAAAAAGTTAAACATCTCCAATATCTCATCCTATAAGTGACTGTACTTTGAAAGTAGTAAACATGATTCTTATGAACCAATAAGAGTCAGAATCATGTTCTATCACCAGTTGCCTAATGAGCCTGGCATTTTTGAATTAAATAAACTCTGCAAGTATTACTTTTATTGTGCTTTCATTAAAGGAAAGCAGTTTCTTCCCTTGCTGATTGCAAGGATTTTAAAGCATAGATTCATGTGCATTTGTGAGAATTTCTAATTCTCTGTTCTCTATATCAAAGAATGCACTACATTTTGTGATGAGTCACATCAATTTTCACTTCCCAGGAACTGGCAGGTCCAAATGTTTCCAGGCAAGGCCACTCCTAAGATTTTGTTACATCATTCTTGAATTTAAAACAACAGAGCCTTCAAGCTCTTTGCTGCAGTTACCACCAGAAATGGCTGTACTCATCAAAATACTGGGTTTTCCCCCAGGAAAGCTTAAGGATTACTCACAGGACACTTACTAGTAGAATGAAGCCAAATTTACAATAAGAAGAAAGCAAAGATAGTACTACTATAAAGGGAAACAGAAAGGAGAGAGTGCTGAAATACTGTGTTTATCCCTCACTGATACAAAAGCATACCAGCATCACAACACACCAAGTACTACCCTTCTACGGTTAAAAGATAAGCTAAAAAGATACTTGAATATGGGTTGAGTTCCAGCCTTAGGGTCTAAATCCCGAAGACTGCACAGAAAAGCTTAACAGAGACAAGAGTAGCTCATCAGCTGAGGTTTTGGCTCACTGGCCAGAAAGGGATGCTGCACCAGGCAAGTCTACGTTAGACCAGACAGAAAAGAATGAAAGAAGGACTTGTCATCTTCCTCACATTACAACTGGATAATGCAAAGACACGATATGTTATCCCACAGTCAAAACACACATTTGTAACAGAACCATAAATAAAAGCTACATTGCCTACCACCCCACAGACTTCATTTAAAAAAAAAAAAAAAATCAAAAAAATAATCTTGTAATAAAGAAAACAGAACAAGGCAGAAAAAGGCCTGGTTTTCAGACCAATGAGTATAGTGACATTATTTCAACCTACAAACTTTGTCTACTCTATATACTTAGAGTGTCACAACTGCATCAAAATACTGTTTCATTGAAAAACTGCATTCACCACCACTATTGGAATATTTTCCATGCCAAAATGGAAGCTGGGCAGAATCTGCATAGCAGTATGACAGCTCCTATGAGGCTAGCAGTTAGAAAAGACTGAGCAAAAGATGGGTCAGAGCACACCAACCACAGCAGCAGCAGTGGGCAGCAGCAGTTTTGTGTATAGCAGTGGCATTCAAATAGAAATTTTCCAAAGACATACAGCACTGACATTTTAAACTTCTTTCCCAGCATGAAGGCTGCATCATGACATGATCCAAATTTGACATCAATAGGCTCTATGCTGCCACAGCTGGGATGCTCCCAGTACCCAAGGTAGCTAATGCAGGCTATGCTGAATTGATTTATTTCTTGGCACCAGTCAGAAGCCCAAAGCACCTTTTACTTCTCAGTCTAATGCACAGTTCCTGCCATATGGAAGGAAGGCATAGGTTGTTATATTACTGTAGACAGACTTTAGCCAAGATGAGGACCAACTCCCTAGCTGGATGCACACACAGGAAGAAACAATTCTTTCTCAAAAAGTTTGTGATAAGAGTGCACTAAACAGGAAAAGTCTAGACAAATGAAGAGGTTAAACAACTTGCCAAGATAGCCAGGCAGGACAATGTTACAGGTGTGATAGGTTTCCTGGTGTTTCTGCTTCTATATTAGGGTGTGCATTAATTACTTGTGCACTTGAAGATCTTTTTCCTTTTTCTTGTACAGGACCGTGTGTCACAATCATCCCTTCCATTCATATGGAACAGACTCCATGATTAGCACACTGCAACATCACAGGCTTTGTATTATTGCAACATGGTATTGTGTGTTATGCCAGATAAATTCACCTAGGTACCAGTAGCTTCCTTAAGGCACGTTCAGGGAAAACATGCTAAAAATCCCCTACCAGCATGTTCCAGGGCACTAGACTTCACTATAAGGACTTCATTTTTCTCCCCCAACTTTTCAGTTTCAAATCCCGAGTAACAGGATATGAAGACGAGGAAGCACATTTAACAGCTGAATGAAAATGAGTGGTCTTGTATGACCTGTTAACTGTCCTGTCACTTGCTAAGGCTACAAATATTTGATTTTTAGTTCTCTGCTTTCACTGAAGCTTTCGAAGTGTCCCAGCAGATGCTGGTCTCAGGTTTATAGATACTATCCCGCTTGTCTATATAGGAATTTTAGGGCACTGAGTATTGTAGCTTCTTTTTTTTCCTTTATATCAAGATATAACACAATCTCTACCTTTTTTTCCCTCCCCTCTCATTTAGCGATGCCCAAAAAATAAGCATGACATACCAATCAGCATGAATCCTTCTATATCAGACAGAGCAATGCATTCATATACTCTAAAGATTTAAAAGGATATCTCATCCCAGAACTGCCTGGAGAAGGAAGATGCTCTGCTCAGTGGAGCATCTCCTGGCTGGTGGAAAATGACTTGCATTCTCTATACCCAAAACTACATGAGGATGAACTTTTGACTTCAACCCCTGCCAGCACTGAAGAACTTAAAACTTCTTTGTCTTCTCTCCTTGTAAAACAATCCCTTTTTACTGTGATTTCTGTGTGAAGGTGGCAACTAAGGCTCAGCCTTCTGTCATGGCCAATATCATTCCAGATTTAGCCTGACATCATCAAAGTTCATGCTGAACTGCTAACTTCTCTCCTTGTTTTCATCAATTTGATGCTTTTTTTCTAAACATATCCATATGTCACAACTCCGACGGCATGCCTTTCCTAGCTGTCTTTTCCTCCTACACTGTCACTATTTCATTTATGTATATAAAGATTCCTAGATCAAATACAGATCACTCAACATCCTGACATTCTCAAGAGCTCACTATGAACTCTGATAATCACAGAAATTTTTCCTAAAACAAGTATCAAACAGAGTCTATTTTCTCTTCTTAGTGAAACCTCAGCCAGCATAATCCCGACATGTGGAACGTCCACATGCTCAGCCACTGGACAGTACTATGAAATAAGGAGACGGTGAGTCATTTCTTGGAGCTTCAAGTTTCTGCAGGTGTGCTACACTGGCAGGGAAAGCTGAAGTCATAGCTAAGAGAATGGTACGTCACCAAAAATGATACTCAATTGTGATAGAAGACAATGGTGAAGCATTGCAAAACCTGGCCTACTTGTAAAATGCAAAGAAATACTATGTCATTACTCCTCAAAAGTGATTTTGGGGAGCTGAGAACATTTCAGAGGACAGGGCACCCCAGCAGCACAGCCCTTCAAGAACAGAACTAATGGCAACTGCCACTAGAACAACAGCAACAATAACAGTGGTTGGACAATGACAGACTTGCTAATACCAAGGTAGGGTGGAATGCTTTATACTTGAGACCAGCACAGGCAGATTCACACAACGTTTGGATAGTTATGAAATTCTGTTAGGCAAGAGGAATAACAAATTGGTCGCCAAAGACGACATGAGAACAAAAAGGCTGCTATGAGGGGGCACTGAAAGAAGGCACTAGCACTGCAACTGGGGAAAAGATTCTTGCAGAAATACCATGATGAGGGCTCAGGAAGAAAAGGCCATCTACTTGATGCCTGTTCTGAAGGATGCAATGTTGTCAAGGAATAAAGCAGAGAAGGAAATAAAGAAATAAATCAATATGAAGCTCCTTCAGGAATGCAAGGAACACAGGGGGTGCCTCTGTTTGGCAGCCCTAGGACGCTTGCAGCCCTGGCTCAGATTGTGTGGATATGTTTTTGACTTGTCCCGGTCAGCAGATTAATGGCATTAACGAAGTTTCCATTAGCATCGGAGATTGGGGAGGAGGGTGAAGAGACAGAGGCGTCCAAGCGGAAAGCCACATGACTGCAGAATTGATAAGGCTAAAGATGAAACGGAGCTTCATTGGCATAAGAGAGGCCAGGAAATGCCACTACAAATTAGCCCCAGGCCTCATTTCTTTTCCCTTCATTATCCAAACCCCTTCAGGAGAAGAATGGAGGAGGTTATGACCCTCTCCCAACACACACATACACAGATATTGAGTGAGTCTCTCTCAATGAACATAGACATGGGTATATCTGTGTGTGTCTAAGGGTCTGTGTGTGTGGTATATTTGTGTCTAGGCAAATCTGTATTAATATATTAAGTTAAAAAAAATCTGTATTTGCATCAGTATGTATCTACCTATCTGTATATATCAGGGCATGTCTTCTCATATCTACAATCTTTGCAGCTAAACCATGTAATATTTTTTCATATTAGTGAGCTTTTCCTGAAAGTAACACCACTGAAAGCAAAAACCTTACACAGTTCAGTGTGAGTTCCAGCACCTGAACAGCGAGAGTCCCAGGACCTGTCCACAGTAACTTATACATTACTTACAGAGTTTCTGGGCATAAGTTTCTACATACATGTTCTCCTGCAGAGTTGCCCTTGTACTTGTTTCTGAAGATCTACATACAAGGTGTATGCTGAGGGAAACGACACTCTCCATGTATATTATTTTTTTCTTTTGTACGTGCATATCCTCTGTGCGTGCTTCTGTGTTCTGCCAACTATGTGATTGCTTGTATCTGTGTCCCAGCTGTCTCTTTTCTGTGCATGAGTGCTTTTTCAGAAGTGTGCATTCCTCAAATAAGTTCTGGTCTGTGTACACACTTCTGTGTGTCTTCTTGTTTGTGTATCTTTGAATACAAGTGCGTGGGAACACACAGCTGTATTTGTGAAAATTTTTCTTTAAATTATGTATAAACTATTCTGTGTAAAATTATGGACAAGTTCTAGTGACTGTCTCTGCACTTACAATTTATGAACACTAAAAAAATCTATTTTTTGCTATTGACTACTAATTGCACCTGAAAATTAATGAATACAGGTAAATATAACAGTGAATAATAAAAAAGTATTTTTCATAAAAAACACACAAATTCCACTATACAGGTATGAGAACGAGCTAAGGAGAACAGAACAGAGGAAAGATCCAGTTTAGCTAGTCATTCATATCCAGCAAATTTAAGGTGAGGAAGATTATTTCCTACATAGATTAAAAAATAACATTTCTCCAAGTCTAATGACATCTATGTGTTGTTAGTAAGAAAGGTAGGTTCTCTTCAAAGAGACTGTTAGCCATAGGCTACTAACATGAGAAACACCTTTGCCTAGGGGTAAACAAGAAAACAACCTCCTTCTGCGTTTGGAAAACAAAAAGAGGAGAGGAAAAAAGCCGGGGAAGGATGTGTAAATGGAGCTTTGTGCAATGGTGCTCTGTTATGTGAGCTGTATGTGACAATAGCCCTGAAACCCTATGCGAGCAAACTCATAAAAGAGGTCACTGTCTCTTTAATTAAAGCTCCCTGGTTTGAGGTTAAAAACAAACCCAGTGTTTTATGACCAGGTGTGCGTGTGAAAGAGATGGGAACCCGATCCCCAGCCCAGTGGCACAGCAGCAGAGAGGAGATAAGAGAGGAAAGCTTTTTATTAAGGTGTCGCTTGAATGCTGCACCAGGCAAGGCAAACGCTGGTGAGGCAGGACACACAAGCCCCCAGGGACCAAGGCTGCAACAGGGCAGCACCAGGAAAAGGGAATGATGGAGAGGCAGAACAAGCTCCTGAGACTAAACCTTCCAAACCACCAGGAACGGGAGAGAGGGATCTAGGAGTATCAGCTGAAGAGAGATCAGGAAAAGCACCAAAAGGTATGGGGAAAATAGAAACCATTACCAATCCCTATGGCCTACAAAGGCAAAGACAGCAGTGACTGTAGTATCACTCAGGTGGCAAATAACAGAGGAAGAAGAGCAACTACAGAGCCCTTGTTGGTAGGCCTTGAGAGGGGCCAATCCTTCCTAAAGCAGCCTGCAGACAAGAGCCTCATATTGTTTGCAGAACAATAGGGACTAGACTGATCCTAGCATCTAATAAAATGCTAAACCAAAATAAGCAGAGAGGTTGCACCCTCTTCCTGAGCCTTTCCTGTCAGTGATGTCACACTTGGAAACTGGGGCTTCCATTTGCTGTATAATCTAATCTTTAGATCTCACTTCTAAGGTACCTGTCACTATAATAATATTGAACTCTAATGAAGTGCCTGTGTCCCATGGGTTGATTTGGTTATGGGTCCTTTCTTTACGAAGACTCCAGCTGCCAGTCCCCGTCCTGAAAACTTAGAAACAAGGAAAACATCAGTCAGTTCTCTCCTGTACTTGCATAGAGAGCTACAAATGTTCAGCTTGAAACAGGAGACAATCCAGAACCAAGTTCCTGGGTTGCAGGACAATTTCTCCTGCATAGAAACATAACACAAGCCCTATATACCATTGTCTCTGGGCACTTGAAACCATGTGTTTTGAGAAAAAAAAAATCTCAATTCCAACTTCAGTATGGCATGAATATCCCAGGGGCTGGAATTACACAAATATGAGATCCTCAGCAGACAGATTTGCTACAGTAATTACTAAAAGAAAACTGAACAAAAAAATGACATGAAACAAAAAAATTTGTGAACCTCCCATCTCATTACACAGCTATGTAAATAACAGCAACAGCACATGCTCTCAAAATGCTGTATTATGAACAAATGAAAAGCTAACTTGTATTTTCTCTGTTTGAATGCATGCAAATATAGAGAAAACTGGTTTAATTTTTATTTTTCTTTAAGAAAACATAGATAAAATTTTAGTAGGTACAATCAGAAGGCAGTAGAAGGTCAGCTCATCATTTACTGCATTCAGTAAAAGTATCAGAGATCTATGGATGGGAAAAGCAAAATGAGAAATGCAGAAGAAAAAAAGGGATACAGGAGAGAGCAGACTACAGTCACAAAGTGATGTTTTACTTGCAGTGTTCTGTTGTGGAATTTAGGTTTATTTCCAGATACGATTAAATATCCTATCTCCAAGTTATAGGCAGGGAAATTAGAGCATGGAGAGGAAGCTTGACTGCCAGAGAATTAGGAACAGAACCAAAGTCTCAGGCTTGTTCAAGAAAAAGAACAATTGATCACCCCAGCAAATGTCCAACAGCACTTCCTCCATTCCTTGAAATTTCTCTACAGAAAGATGCCTTTTTTCAAAACATACCAGTTACTAGGTTTGATGCTGAATAACTGGGTGGAATTCTGCAGCCTGTGGCAGGCCACAGTATACAAACTAATAGTCCTTCTGGGCTTGAAGACTATGAAAACTGAAGATTAAATGAATCTCTGGTTTAAATCCACTGGAATCAATTAAATTTTGTTAAGGATGGGTTTAAACCATTTTTCTGTTTGCTAATAGAAGACATACAAGACCCTGAACTACAGTTCTATTATGTTTATTCCCTTGTAATGCACACAATTTCCCCACATAAAGTTTCAACAGTCATGGCTACCCCTCTTCTTTTTACACCCACTATTAAGTCTGACTTCTAATTTCCAAAGCAGTGGGCCAGATTCCTTGGTGGTGTAACTCTCTTACTATCAGTAAAATTAGGCTACAATTAAATTTCCCCTTTCCAGTTTCACAATCTATCCTTATTCAACAGTCTGTGCATAACAGTCCATGCTTAAAAGTATTCTGTGTATGCCACAGTTCAGAAATAAGAATGTAGATGATGTAAAACAAAGATTTGTTTGTCTAAGGTGGAATGATTGAGCAAACCCTTAAAATGCAGATTTACATGGACTGCAAATCTCTTTCAGAATTGTTTAGCTATTTCTGCCTAGGCAAGCTTTCTGAAAGTCCAGATCATTCAGTTTGATACACTGAATATGAAATGTATGCCCCTTGAAACTCAAATCTGTAATGCTTTCTTAAAATTTAGTTCAATTTTACTATTTTTTTCCTACAAAAAACAACCATGCTAAATGCAAGTATTTCAGGCCTAAGAAAAAGTGCTGGTTTTAAATCAACTGTTGTCCTCCCACTTGCTTCATATCCTCCACCTTTTTTGGTGCTGCAAGCAAAACCAACAGATTGGTTACTGAAAATATCTTTAACATCCAATAATCTACCCCATTTTCCTTGGGCTGAATTTTCTAAGCTTTGCTCACTCCTACCCTGCTGCCCCTGACACTGAAGCAAAGCAAAGGGAGCCCATGAGTACCAGCTAACTAACCACTTCCATTTACTTTGCACTTGTGTAAATAGTCACATAAACCGTGGGATCCTGGGACATGTTTATAGTCTCCTGCTGAGCAGGAGCACTGCCAGCATCTGCTTTGTGACTGATGTTGGGTCTCCAAAAACAAGATCGTAGTGGTAAGGGCAAGTAACTTCTTTGTTGGGTCTGGGGCGGAGTTTTAGGTTGGTTTCATTTTTCTTTTTGTATGTCTCCCAACTTTGCTTCTTGCCTCTTTCACCTCCCTTCACAGGCTCTAGAAAATACCATCTCCTGTCAGTACAGCATATTAACTTATACATAATATCTGTGCTTTTTTTATTTCAGAAAAGAAACATATCTTGGTGGTACAAATAGGAGCAGATTGCCAGACAGACTTCACTGACCTCAGTGCAGCTCTGCTGATTTACACCAACAGGTTATCAAACTCTTTGAAAAGCTATGTACAAGTCTTCTTTACTACAGTGATTAAAGCTGTAACATAGGTTGTGAAAGACCTATCCACAAAAAGCTGTGGCTTCCCTCTACTTTCTTTGCCAGGAACTATAGCTACTTGGAATTTTTTGACATGTCTTTCAGGCTGAAAATGTAGATTCAGCAAAACAAAACTTTTTTTCTCAGAGGTCAACCACTTCGGAAAAACTACACTAACTAAAACATTATTGTATGAAAAAATCCAGTTTTCCTATTTAACATTATTCCCAATACTAAACTGTTTTTTTTAAAAAAGAAGCTAGTCATTTTCATTTGACAGTTTAAGATCATCAAAATCTTAAATTCTCTCCACAGATCCAAGCTAATGCTGGAGGTTTTCTCTCATTGTAGTTCATAAGAAGTTACCATAATTTTAATTTCTCATCCACTACAAGAACAATTTCTCAGAATTCAAAGTTTTTCCATAGAACAAGAAAAGTGTTTTTCATCCAGATTTACCATAATTATGTTGTACCGCTCCCCAAATATCATTACTGTCTTTTGCCTCAGTACAGCTGAAATAACACTGTCCCTCACTTTCCAAGGCCTTGAAAACCATGAATGTTTCTTGAGATACTTAGATATTGTAGGCTTGGAGGCACAAAACGATGCCCCAAGGTTATAGTTAGCCAATTTTGTACCTAGGGGGACAAAAAAAGTGTACAAATTCACTAATTGAATCATAAGAACCTGAGAGTGTAAAAGACTGAAACTGAATTGGACGCCAAAGACTGAAACTTCAAAAACATCTTCACTATCATAGTCTTAACTCCTTCATTATTCACTCTAGCATTATCCTAAAATGGAGAGGTCGTGCTTAGATATTCTTTGCTTAAGGCTCCGAGAAGGAAAGGCGTATCCTTGTGATTAAAGGTATATACGTGAGACTGTACAATATAAATTCAGTTTCCAACTCAGCTACAGCTCTTTGACAGCAAATAAACCATTTGCTTAGTTCCTTAATTTCCCTTACTTATCTCAGTTTATCAGTCCTACCCAATCATTTTCAATTCTTATGAAGATCTTGTCATGTGCTTCTCATATCCAACACTGTGTATATATTGTTTTAGATGCTTCCATAAAGTAACTAAGAATAATAATAACAATAAGACAGACAAACATACAGAGCTTCCGGAATCCAAATATTTATAAAATTATATAGTCTGGTGAAGTAGGGGAGACGAGGCAGGGAAACAAACAAATGAACAACAACAACAACAAAGAGGAGGGAAAAGAAAGAGAGCAGAAACAGTGGAAAAGCATTATATGAAAAAAGAGATTAAGAGAATGAGGAACAGGTTGAATGTAACCCCCAGTTAAGAAGATCTGTTGGATAACTCCAATTTAAGAATTATTTTCATTTAAAAATCCCCTCTTTTTTATTGCAAACACTGTTCCCATCTATGAATTGGGGTGTAAGATGGTTGAGAATTTTTTTTCTAGTACTGCTTTCATACAGTTCACCAAACAATTTGGCTAAGTGTCAAAACAAAACAGCAGTGAAACATCCTTCTGACCAAAGAGGGTGAGATAATATAAGCAAAAATATTAGAGAAGACCTTTGCAGATAAAAAGTAATATAAACTTATGGATGCATTTTGATGCTTTGCTATTTTTCCTACCCTGCTTTGTAGGACTGAAAAACATTAAGAGGAAGAGAAGGTAAAACTGGTGTGTCCAACAGCTCCTCCCTATTGATGGCCCACCTGCCACCACAGAGAAACTATGAGGAACTCAGGCCTCTTGCCTCCCTTCCCATATGGGACAGAGACACAAACAAGACACTTGAAGTCAGAAGCATTTCTGGGTTCTCCAGCTTGCACATATTCATAGCAATCAAAACTGAACTGTGACAGAGTGGCTCAGAGACAATAGTGGGAGAAGCCACAAAAGAAACTTAAACGGTTCACAAGAGACCCCTCCAAAATGCCAGCATCACTTTGCTCTTAGAAAGGAAAGTGTCTGTTAACTTCAGCCACTATAAGTTCCAAACCCACCAGCTTCCCTTCTTCACCATTTTCCCCTACCAAATAAACTTAGTATAGTCCCCCAAAGACTCTTTTTTCAAAAGCCTGACACAACATCTCTTTCTTCTGCAGAACTTTTACCCTATAAATGGGATTGAAAAAGTTCCCCTCTACATTTTGTCCTAGAAAGTGAAACAAGAGTAAAGTAAAAGCAGGGGCACTCTGAAGAGTTTCATGTGAATGCCTATGAAATGATAGTACTTCAGCTACACTGTGTTACAGCTCACACACAACACTGATGCCCTGAAACTCTTCAGAGCTAGATATAGACCCGGAGAAGTCACTGTAGAGATGACTTCCCTGACCTCAAGGGAAAGAATGGCTGATCTAATATTCCCTTTTACATCTCTCATTCCCCATTCTTTGCCTCATCCCATTTTTCCTCTGTTCTTTCAATTATTTGATTTCACAAACTTTATGAAACAGAGTGAAACAGAAAAAAGGAATAGAAATTAAAACAGAAATTAAAGGTAATGTTGCATGAAATTTCAAGAGAGCCAGGCTCTCACTCCTAGTGTCCACCACCAGCTTTTTGACAGTACTTTGAAGAATATAGAGGCTAACAGTTCTTACCCATACTAGTAAGTCCTAACAAGCCAGCTCTCTTCATAGCCAAGTCCCTCTCTTACCCCACTCCTACCTCTTTCAAAAAGAGGAAAGAGTGCTGTTATTCTCCACTCTGGCTTTTGCTCATTCCTCTCCTTCTGTTTCCCCTCTCCCCCATTTCCATTCCAAAAGTTCTCAGTTAAAAGCATTGCCTGAAGCAAAATCACATCTCCATTAAGAGAGGCAACTTCATTACAGTTTAACATAAAAAGATCAGCTGATATTGATCCATAATTTGGACAAGTGCCATGCTATTGACAGGAAGACAAAATAAGTTAGAATGGCCATGTTTCAAAAATTCTGTATGTACACTCAATCACTGGAACAGAAATTGCAGTTGGGTATATAATAACACAGCCGTGTTCTCTATTTCCCCTGTAGATCAATGCTAATATGAGGAGGGCTGCAGAAGATGGATGTTGCCGACAGAAAACCTTGAAATTCCAGGTTAGGACTGGGGTGGCTTCATGGATAAAAGTCTGTGCGTGCATGTGTGTGTGTGCGTGTGCAAGGGACCCCAGATGGATTATTCAGTGGGCTTAGACAACCACAGGACAATATACCTTCACATACTCATAGATACACAAAAGAAATACATATGGGCTTTCCGTACATTACTGAACAATCACTCTGCCAGAAGATAATTTTTTTCAGAAGGAAGATGGTGTCAAGAAAGAGAAGGTTTCTTTCTGACATGTTTTACTAGAAACTGGCTACTGAAGCACCACTAAATTTCAAGGGCATGTTGGCTTTTTCACTAGTAGGGTTTATGATACCAATCTAACAGATGTTTAAACTGCAAAACAAAAAGCAAATACAGGAACTTCAGCACCAAAAATACAACTCTCTATCATTTGAGCTAACTTAAACAGATATTTACTGTAACAGGTATCTATTAGATAGACCAATGGTATAGAGAATAAAACAGCCAGACAAGGCATTATACTTGCACTTTGCCAAGAGCAGTTATTTTTGAGTACTTAACTCTATTAAGGTCAAATCCAGACCCACAAACCTCTACCCCAACAGGGTTGGATCTAACCACAGTTCACATGGGAGAGTTGCACAAGACTTTAAGCTACCAAAGCAATGCTAGTTTCCCCAGGAATTTAGCACTCAAAAAAACTCAGCTGCAAGACATGTACCTCCACCATTTCCACCTAAAAATCTCCTGTAGCTAATAGCAGTGAAATCTTATTTTCTCTGTAAGCCTGCTATTTGAGACCAACATAACTCACTTAGCAATGCATTGCACACTATTCCTGATTATGTAGGAATACCAAGTAATTGAAGAGAAATAATACGCATCAGTGACTAGGATTTTTACCAGGATTCATGCCTTCCTGTTTCCTACAGATTGACATGTATTCATCTTCAAGGCTAAGGACTACAAGCCATATAGTTAACTCAAAACTATGTTGTTGCATTGATAAATCCTTCCATACAAAAGGAAATATATATATATATATATATACATACATTTCTCTGCTTTCACTACCCCTTCAATACTTCACAGCTTCTTCAGTACTTTGAAGCAATATGGTACATTGCATTAACTGGGAGCATTTTCTAGAAGATGTGTAGTATGGGTTGTTCACAGAAAGTGTTTACTTTCAAATTGTTCAGTAAAGCAGACTCACTTCCCAGAAAAGATGCTGCTCCATCAAAACTTTGTTCCACATTTCAGCCTTGATCTGAATCCAAACTGCACAACTAGCCTTTATCCTGACCACAAGCCAAACCTTTCTTCAGATAGTACTGCATTTTCTGAGCTGCACAAAACCACACTGAGTTTTGTGACTCATGCCCATTATTAGTTTAGTCAGATTATAGACAGTTTTGATGCCCAGTTCTCAGCACGATGCTGCAATATTTACAACATATATGAGGATGGTGAAGGAAGGGGTTATTAAATGTATTTCTATTGATCACAGACCTTTACAGACATACCTGCAAAGTGACCATACCAGCAGAAATACTGTAAGAGCCGTGGGTCTTCAGATCATGATTAAACTCTCATGAAATCCCATCCACTGAGCTACAACTGCCCTTTCACCTTGCTCTTCCTCCTTCCTTCTGAGCCCATCTGGCTAATAGGTCAGAAGTGGGGACACCTGTGCACAAAGCTATTGAAGCCGGGAGATTATTTGCTAACTCTGGAGGTTCAGTTCCCATCCGAAGCACCTGCTGCTGGCCCTGACTCACATGGGGCCTGAATGCACTACCGGTGGCCCCTAATTCACCTTTTCGTTGTTTGTTCTCTCAGCGTCATCGGAGGGGTATGCAAGGAGCTCGTCTTGTCTCCCTCCCACACGGGGCTTTCTGGGAGCTGTCGCTCCAAGCCTTCTCCGCTGGGATGCTGCGGAGAGCAAAGCTACTATTGCGGCCTCAGAGTGGCACCTAGCGCTCAGCTGCCGCACTGCCCCTCACCAGCACCGCACCGCCGTTCTCGCAGGGCGGTTCAGCTGCTTTCCAAACACCAGTGTCAAGGACTTGGTCTTGGGCAACCCGCAAAGTAACTGAGCTACCTCAAGGAAATGAGTGCGCTCCTCTCATAAACGGCAGGTCTAATTGATTCCACGGGAAGCAATCCATAGTACAGTAACATAAAAAAGGAATTAAACATATCCTTCTGGTTACCCAGTCTGTGCTGTATGAAGAGGATCATTTCTACACAGCCCAAACTAGAATATGGCAAGTTCTATTTAACTACATTCCCCCTCCACTGCAGACTTGTTACAGTTGCTTTACTAACATGCAAATCTACTTGAAATTACTAAACCTTCCTTCAAAGGTCATGCCTGTTCTCAGGTACTGCAATGTTTGCTCACTGCTGCTCACAACAAATTTGTCTCCTAACCCTAATTCTTCAAACTCATTTTTCCTCTTCCTGTATGTGCCACTCAAATCTAAAATGCAGAACTCTCCAACAGCAGGACAGCAGAAGAAGACAAGGAAATGAATGTACTTCCAGGGAATATTTTCCATATATCAGAAATAACAGCCATTAGAACAAAAAAAAAAAAAAAATTACCTGGAGCTCTTGAGGGAACTCCTGAAGGCAGCGTCCTTTTTTCCATTTCATCATTTTATTATTATTATTATTTTTACTACATGACCAACTCAAGTATAATTTTATAGTGTATAATTTAATCATGATGCTCTGCAGGCAGGTACATTATCCCAGCTATGTTTCCTTTTTTCAGTCTGCCTGAGATGAAGTAGTTGGATATGTTAAAGAAAAGCTACATAACTATATAAAAAGTGTGTAGCTTTTTCATATGCTTTTCAGTAGCAAATCTCCAAGTGTTTTAATAAAAAAGGTCACATGTTCCTTGCCTCATTTTGTCCATCTGTGAAATGAGGATAATACCTACAGATAGAGGGAGGTGAGGATCAGAACCCGTGTCCTGAGCTCTTTCCAGTACTGAAATGGTTAGATTTTTTCCCATTACATCTGAACAAAAGAAACACATCTGAACAAAAGAAATGAGAGATAGCAGTAAGACAGTGCTTAAATTGTGTTCTGATCCTCTCCATATTTTAGTTCTGCTAACTGCAAAAGTCAGGCATTTATTATGTAAATTCAGAGACGTGTTCAAATATAGCTAGTTACATAGCATAATTTTCCAGTTCTTAAAATTCCTCTAAATTAGGAAAAGCCTTCATACTTGAATTCTGGCTGAATTAGCTGTTACAAAAAATAGAAGACAAAAATTACTTTCACATATGAATGCAACAGAAGAACAGACCCTGTCAATACTTTGTCGATAATACGCCTGACAAATTAACAAGCTTCCAATAAATTAAATTTCAAACAGTTTGGCCTTGGCTTGGCAAACTGTCCAATATCTACATTGGCACATGGCTGAGAAGTATTCTAGGGTCAGAAAGTTCTTGGCAGCAGGGCTGGCATTCACAGGCAAAATGCAAGAAATCACCACAGTATTGATGGCACAAATGTCAAGTTCTTCAGAACAACATCACATCCATTGGTAGCAGAGTGTTGCTCAAGGCTAGAAATAAGTACTGAGAAAGCCCTTTATCACATTTGCCCAAAAAAACACAAACACAAAAACAAAAAACCAAAACAAAACTGCATTGTGAGAGCCATACACAATGACTAAGATCCAGCCTACAGAACTCGAACCACACCTGCAAGAAGCTCAGAAGAGCTAAAAGATCGGCACCCAGGACAGTGTGGCCAAATATTCTGTAGTCTGAAAGCTCCTCCTACCTGTGAGACCATCTGACATTGTCAGCTGGGAAATTATTTGTTATAATACCACCAACTTTAGAGTTACTTTTTCCACTGGCTTAAGTACATCACCATCCTATATAGGAGCATCTAGGCCTTTTGCAGAACAAAAGCCTCCTCAGGGCTCCTCAGGATCATACTTACTGCTCCTTTAGAGTTTGCCAAATCAAAGGAGCAGCTCCAGACACCCCATCCTGTTACAAACCACCTTTGCTCACTGTGCTGTAACTAGAGACCAAAAAAACCCTTTGTTCACTGATTATTTTGTTTTTTCACACCCTCAAAAGTGCCTGTAAGTAGCACACTTATACCTTTGGGATGAGTCAGTGAACACAAATTCCTGATTCCTTTTTCAGGCTCTGCCACAAAGCTTATACTGAGACTTTTGGAAATACATGTCATGTGCTTCAGCCTACTGTATATAAAATTATAAGACACAAATGCAAAGCACAATGAGCTCCCTGGCAGAAAGATGACAGACAAATCATTCATTTACTTATTATTCACATACTTTGCTGTTTATTTTTAGATAAATTGCTCATTTCACTGTCACAGACACACAAAAAAGTCTTCATACCAGTGAACACTAGAAAGCTAAATAAGTCACAATACAGGAATGAAACAGGTTCATCTGTCACACACGACCACAGAATTGTGTCTTATTTGACTACAAGACCTTTATAGCTGTGATAAGATATACCTGTAAGAGTAAGTAAGAGGAGCCAAAGAGTGACAAAAATCCCAAGGAAATATTTATTCACAGAGAACTCCCCTTTTACCAAGGAAGAGTAAAGAAAAATAGGCTCTAATAAACCTAATTGTAACCTCGAGATACAGATTAATTTACCTTCAACGCTCTGCAATTGCAACATGAGTTTTCCCAGGAGCAACCGAAAGAAGCTCCATTTGGAATGCCAACTCAAGCAGATTGGTAACCAACAGTGCAGGACACCCTGGAATGCGGCAACGGCTCTTCCAGAGGAACGCCTGACGTTGCAAAGCGCTCCCAGCAGAGGGCACACGGCCCCCATCCCGATCGCTAGCCTGGGAAGCAGCGCTTCTCCGAACCCCTGGAAAACTGGAATGGGAAAGCTGGACTCTCCTTTGGCTGTAGCAGAAAATCTGGGAGCGGTGGGCGCTTTCAAAGGGCTGTGCATAAGTTGTTTAAATTTCTATAGAGTTATGAGCTTGAACACTCATTTCTATTAAAATAAAATAAAAAAAAGGACCAGAAAAAAAAAGGACATTGCTCAAAATACCCATTTTCCTAAATTGCAAAAAGGGGGCTCTGCAGAGGACTGAAGATAAATCACAATTAAAATGCAGTCTGATTTAGTAAAAATAAAAGCAGTACACAGAAATTAAAGCCATGCTCTTATATTCTAGGATTAGCAACAGGAAAGTATTTTGAATAGTCTCAAGGACACATATGGACATGTGATAGGAGTAACAAAAAACAATGGGAAATAAAGCCAGAATATCAGGAAACATCCCAGTAATGTGCTCCTCTCTTCAGAGTAAGCCCCATCACTAGAGCCTTTCAAAGCTAGAGTATAAAGAAATAGTCATTGTAGGGAACATACCTGCATTAAGCAGGGGGCAAAACCAGGTGGAAAGGGTACTTTTTTCTTCTCTCATTTCAAGTCAAATGTAAAGAGAAGTACGTGTAACAGTTAAAATTGCTCACATACAAATATCATGCAACCACAGATTAAAATGTCACAAAACAAACTCATTTTGGGTGGCACCCCTGCCCGTGGTGGGGGGTTGGACCTAGATGATCTTCAAGGCCGCTTCCAACCCAAACCATTCTAAGATTACAAGTACGTTATACCACAAGGAGTTAATAATGGGCTGGAGAAGGAACAATTTTCCTCTGGCTTGATTCAACACACTTGCATTATTCATCACATTTGTGAAGGAATATGAATCCTATCAAATAATTAGATGGTGTGTTAACCTTCCTGGTTTGCAGCAGCCTGTGACTGACAAGCAGAAGGGTTCTCCAAGAACAATTTCCTGTGCTGTCGCTCCTTTCTGCCTGGACTCTCAATGAAGGGTAAATTTTGTGTGTTTATGTAGGGAATCCCTGTGGAGTTTTTGCTGATCTTCAGGTCAAAACCTTCTGAATTTAACTTTAAATTGGGGAGCTATTAAACACCATATTTGTTCCAGTATATATTACCAGTACTACAATACTGGTCTTCTTCCACTACTGTAATTAAAAAAAAAGCCACCTTCTCATATCAATTTTGATTAGAGTAAAGTGTGAAGGTGAAATACCAAATTGCAGCAAAGTACACTAAAATAAGTTGCTACTTACTAGCGTATTCAAAGTACACTAGTAAGAAGTCTAAGTAGTTATAAGAGAATTTCAATGCATTTTAACTTACTTGGATTTTCTCAGACCTTCTGCTTCAAAGCCTAGTGTGGTTTTCTCCTCCCTTAATTCCCCCCAGCACAGACTATCCTGATCATCAGCCAGGCTGTTGGTCAAGTTCAAAGTATTTGTAGTAGAAAAATAAAACAAACCAGAGGTCCTGTCTGTTGTTGTTCTGAAAATTGTGATATAAAAATCATGGGATTTGTAAATCCCATGAACTGACAGACTCTAAGAACTCTCAGAATTTCTTTTGGGCTTTAAGATTTACAAATAAGTCAAGGAAACTACAAAGCAGACTGCAGCTAAATCCTTAAATTCTGAGGCAGAATCCTTAAATTCTGCTAATGAGTAGGATGTCATGAACCACTGGTGGAAAAAGCTGGTAGAACCTCATAACATATTAGTTCAGGAAGTTCTGTTCTAATTCAGTCAAAAATTGATGAGTGAATTTAGGTCAAACAAGGCAACTGCAATTGTTTGTCATAGCTTTAAAGAGTGTTAATTTCTAGGGGCCTTACACATGCTACTTCATTTTCTTCAAAATTTCCCCTTCAACTTCACTGTGATGAGACCATCCCACAATGTAGTTGCATTTTCAGCATGTTCTTTATACAGTGACTCACACAAGTTGAAATATATCCTAGAAATAGAAGGCTTCCTAGGGGATTTTCAACCTATTTACCAAACTAAGGTAAAAACACTGATTGAAGGATACATAATGCAGCATAGTTGATTACTTTCAGTTAATGTATGGATAACTGCAGCTAAAAAGAGTCAAAAGAAGAAGAAATTAACACCAGTGAATACTTCTACAATGAAGCATATTCAGTGTCAGTGTATATATACAGTGTCAATAGAGGAATGTCTGCACATTTAGAGAGAAATAAACAATGGAAACAACCGCTGCTCTTAACGACGCTGGAGTGAGTGTGATGTTCCCTACCCAGCTGGCACTACTCTGGATTTTTTTCGTACCGCCAAAGGCAGAATCAAGCTCATTTCCTTGGTATTTAGCAACACATGACTGTGAAGCATGAGCCAGAGAACAATTCTGCCTTGCTGCTTTGGGATTTTTCTGAAGAAGCAGCTGGGATAACCGAGTTCCTTCTCCAGAGCTGCCCCGGGAAGCACTAACTGTGTGTCAGAACTAAGTAAACCAGCGAGGAGGGCAAGAGCTGCGCCCATGCCCCGCTGCTGCCCCTTGTCCAGGTGGTGCTCGGTCACAGGTTGAACTCCATGATCCCAGAGGTCTTTTCCAACCTAACTGATCCTGGGATTCTTGAAGAGCTGCCCTAACACACAGCAATCCTTCAGATCTCCAGAATGAAGGATCATACAGCAGCTTGCCAAGCCTGGGTGTAGCGGGGTGGCTTTTTAGTGGAAATGGAAACAGCCTCCTCGCAGCTCCCAAGCTCCGCGACCGGCAGCTCGGGGAGCATCCCTGACAGGACTTCGGCTCGGGAGAAGCGCCCCAAGAGGCAGTGCAGCTCGGCCCAAACACTTGGAAGTGTGCTGCTTTCATCAGGGAACGTGTCCCTTGCACTTGGCAGGGAGGGCAGTCCCAGCGAGCCTCTCCCGGGGCGGCTCAGCCAAGGGCCACTCCGGCACTCTCAGAGGCTCCCCCAGGCCGCCCCATCCCCGCCTGCCCGGCTCCTGCCCACAGTCAAGATGTCGGCGCGGGGAACGCGGCGGCGCGCAGCCGCCCTGTACTGCCGCGCGCGCCTCCGTGGCTGGCGGCGGGCGCGGCCAC
>VYXB01002818.1:1994667-2009339 GCA_013397135.1 Pachyramphus minor | reverse complement strand
GTGTCGGGCACACCGCGGCCTCGCTGTCCAGCCCCGCCGAGGGAATCCTCGCCCGGCCCCGGGGCTGCTCAGTCAGTGTGACCGCTCCAGGGGCAGCAGCCGCTCGTCGCACCCTGCGGGGGGTTCCGGCCGTGGGCACCCGACACACCACGGACACGCAGCAGCGCTCTCTGGGCTGTCTCGTTAAGGCCTCGAGAAACAGCTCCTGCTTCGTTCGCCACGGTGATGAGGCCACCAGTGCCTTTGGAATATTCGAGTGATGTGCAGTGACTGCTGCTGGCCTTGCTACAGAAACTGTAGATGTTGGACAACATCTCGACATGTCAGTGAATTTGAAGGCTGACAAGCACACAACCCAGTTAGCCTTCCACAGGGTACATTTTATTAAAAAAAAAAAAGCTGTACCATATGCATTAGAGGAAACGGTCACAAGTGACATAAAGATACCAGAATACAGAATGATCCTGTTGTTCTCCCGCTCCAGCTAATTCAGCTTTCTTTTCCCATAAAGGGCTTCTTGATTCATGGCTTGGGCCAGGCACTCATAGGATGGACCATCCACTCTCCTGCAGGCACTGAAGTGACTTCACAAACACTGGCTGTGAGCTGAGGTCCTCACACAGGTGGCACGTCTTCTCAGGTAAGGGCTCCATGTCCAGAGCACCTCAGTGCAGCAGTCCAGCATAGATCTGGAGGGAAGAGTCTAGCCACTGGTATTACTATTACTGTAATTTACTGGGACTAAGTTCTCAACAAAAGCCTTCTTTTCATTTTAGAGCATTAAGCAGTTAATTGTGTTAAGAAGGGCAGTGACCTAAGCCTGCTTTCCCATAGCAACCACACTGTGAAAGTCCTTTCAGAGACTTCATTAGCAAGACAAACAAAAAATGGAAGCAGTGAAATTATGTCTGTAAGGTGTTATGTAGCCTAGAAAGTTTTCTTTTAGGCCAGCTAAGTTTGAGGAGGTAAATAGTTTAGTGGAGTATAGCCATGGCTAGTTCTCTGGCCTGCTGATCTGCCTTTTGAGAAATTTCCTCTGAGGCTGTATATCACAGGCTGCACTGAGAGAGCCTTATGTCCCAGAGAAACACTATTCCCCAAGCACAGACACACTGAGCAGCATAAGACATGCTTTGTGCTTTCTCAGAGCAAGTTTTCAGAGAGCATAGTGAACCGTCCCTGTCTCATTACTCACTCGCTTAAGAATAATCATGCTTGGGCTAAGTGAACCTTCTCAAGGTGTTTTAATCAATCCCTCCATCGGATCAGATTTACCTAAACTTTCTCTAACCTGTACTGAGAAATATCCAAGGCATATAACACCCATCTCTTTCCACTTGCAGAAACCTCTAGTCATTGGTAGGCAAATTAATGATCTCATAAAAGTTGATATACATCGAAATGGCTGTTCCTCTTAGCTCAGAAACATTTTCCTAAATTGCGCTCCTCAAGTCTGTCTTGTTAATGTAAAGTCCAAGGCACAATCAGTTATTCCCATCCCATCACACTGATTATTTGAGAATCATTACTGAAGCTTGAGTTGAAAGAGCCATCCAAAATGATCTAGCTGTATGCTGTATTTCAGATTTTCACCCTTTTCTTTTTGAGGAAGGTAGATTTGTACGAATTGTAAGCCAACTTTCCTTGAATATAGCATTGGTAGTTATTTTATGCAGTGGAAGGATAATGATACTTTTAGAGAGATATTATTCCTACATCTGTTTTACCAAAAAAAACCCCCTACATTTGACAGTAACATGTTAGGAAGAAGAATGCAAAGGTGATGGGGATTGCTCGGTTCTCAAGATTTGACAGTAGTGTGGGAAACTCTGTTCACCTGCTGGTCAAAGTATCTAGCACAGAAAATGAATAATTTTTGCATTCACATTTGGAGAACTGATACCACTTTTCTCTGCCTGAGGCAAGGAAATACATATGCCATGCAATGTTGCGTGGATCAAGTAAGCAGTCCTTATATTTCAAACCAAGCCTGTCTTAATGAGATGACATACAGTGCTCCACTGCTCATTCTTTAATAGTAAACCCCAGCATTTAAAGACTATCAGAAAAATAACAGGGATTTCCAAGACCTGAAGGTCTCTTATTCTGACAGTGCAAAACTGTGAGGCTGTAGCTGTGAACAGAGCAATAGAAGTATCATTTCTTTATTGTACACTTTCATAAATAGATTCTGTGCAACATGTTACACAGAACCCACATTATAACAAGAATAGGAGAAGGACTTTCATAGATACATTTGAATCAGCTGACAACTACTGTAATGATCTTAAAATCCACATTGCAATTACAGCTGGAAGTTTAAAGCTATGGTAACATCTTTTCAGGGAGATTGAGCTCTCAGGAAACTGATTTCTCCCGCCTTTGTGTTTTAGATCAATTTGTGCATTGTAAATCGCTCCCACACAAACTGGCACATGGGATAAGCTCTTCTAGTGAATCTCCCCCTTAACTGTTGCAGGTCACCACTAGAAAAAGTGTGGCATTTGAAGGTATAATGCATAAGGTGTTTTGGTGTCCCGAATTACTTAATTGTAAACTTGTCTGAGTGCCGTGGGTGGTTTTGTTTATATCCTGCTAGCTCTGAAAGTTTCATCTCAGGAAATGCCAAACCTTTTTTGATTCCCATGGGAACATGGGAATTTTCTGTCAGCAGCCACACAACTGCCCCATGAGTTCTGTGTCAAACAGACCTGGTCGTGTCCTAGTGTGGTTGAAATGAGGGAGCTGCACTGCTGTGAGTATGTTGACTTTTGGAAGCTCTCTGGCCAATGACCACATCAGTTTCTCTGTATGCAGGGCTGGTTCTTCCTCAGAAGAACTCAGTGGTTATACCAGGAGTTTGTCCACCTGACAGCTTTGTAGACCCAGTGGGAAGGAATGGTTAAGGAACAGCTTTTCTCCATCCAGTTCAGTCCAGGCTCAGTACTGATAGCTGAAGGAGGGCTGTGAGCAGCCCCTTTCTGCCATGGCTTCTGTAGGAGCTCTGTGATTCTTAGAACTCCCCTGAGTTTTGGGTTATCAAGTGCCCCTTGTTGTAGCTGCATCAACTGTAGAATGGCTTATTTACTAAGCACAACAACGGGCTCCTGTTTGGGCAGGATTCCACTGGCAGTCTGTGCCTGACCTGGAGACCTTTGATATTTTGGCTGGCAGACTCGTCATCTGTGCCCTGCTTGGTATTTCCCTGTAAAATATGCTCTAGGTTGTCCTTTCTTTAGGAGACATTGCTCTTCCTCCCACTCGTTCCTGAGTCAAGTCCAAGCATCGCTGCAAATGCTTTTAGCTGGAAGGTCCACCCCTTTCTGTACTGAGAGTGCAGATCCACTGCCCATTGCTTCCTCACCAGACAACACAGTGTTCCAGCTCAGAAGGTGTCCCTGAGCTCCTGCAGCTGGACATATCTGCATTTCCAGCTTTGCTTGCCAGAGGTGACATTTTAAATGTACAGTACAGCTGCATACCTACAGCTTCAACACAATCAGGAGAGGGCCAAGGTATTGGGCTGCTTTGCGCTGGTATTTCCAGTGGATCATCATACTGCTGCTTTTTATGGATGTTTTTGTCTGCTGTTACCCAGAGATGACAAGACATTGAAGGCGTTTGTGAATTGTTCTGATCAGAAGAGCACACTTGCCTATACCATACCTGTATTTGGATCTCCATATTTTGATCTACTTCTTGCCTTGAAAATTACATGGAGTTTTCTTTTTCCTCCTCTTTTTTAGAGAAAAAGGTTTAGAGAGACATGGAGCTTGAAAGAATCATTCGAGACACACTGACACGCTTCATCCAGTCCCGCATCCCTGCAGCAGATCTCAGGTATGTTGAGACAGGCAGATCCAATATCATTGTTCTACCTTGAACTCTGCATTAATTGTCCCTCTGCGCATTATTTTCAACTCTGTAGCTTTCCCGTACTTTTTGTTGCTTTTCTTTAAGCCAGATCCAGGATGCAGGTAATTTGCACAGGCTCTGAAGAGGAATGCTTGAACAGCTATAGTTTAGCATTGCAACCTAGCCATTTCTTTGGTGACCAAGATGATTAATTTCCTGTCCAGTAATACCCATTAGAATAAGGGATTTCATTCCATGGTGCTCCCAAAGGGCTTTCTGAGCAGGATAATGCTATGTCAGGGCTCTCCTGTTTTGAACTCTGCCTGCATGCAGAGATACAGCTGCCTTGAGGCTGGAACACAGCAGCTGGTTTTGCAGCTGGTGCCAGTAGTGACACAAGTGTGGAGAGCAGCAAGCAGAGAACACTGCATCCCACAGAAAGTGTAGCTTGACAGAATATGATGATCTCACCTGAAACGCTAGTCAGCATAGTCAATCAGTCAGTCAAGGGTTTGAGCACTTGGAATATTTTGGTTAGCTCAGCTGAAGTTCCTACAGGAGCCTCTGGGCACACTGGGGCTTTCATTCAGTTCTACCCAGGAGGCAGGACTGCATGCAGTATTTTATCTGTTAAGGCTTCCCATTCAACCACTGCCCACATGCTACCTGGCATTACTGGTGGTATGTGCCTGTAAGATGCATTCCACATAGGTCCTTCTGCTGCCATATTAAACAGACATGAGGTTAGGGGGAAATAGGGATGTTGAGAGAAGAAAACATGGGCCTTTTGACCCCGCTGCCGTGTCCTCTCTTCTCTCTGTCTCCAGTGGGATGGATGATGTTTTCTTCTCTTATATCACGGGTGTCCTGGAAGAGCTGGGGTCACCAGAGTCCTCTGAGGAGATTTTTGACATGGACGCCTTTGTGGAAATGATGGAGGCATATATCCCTGGATTTGCAGAAATCCACAGGTAATTGTTGCTGCTTTTTATGCGCATGCCATGCGCTCAGGGCCTGGACTCAGGCCCCTCAGTACCATAAATTCTTTTGTTATTGTAGCCAGTTGAAGATGTATTAGTACCAAACTCGTGCAATTAAGTCAGTCTTTGCCCGAATACACAGATGCTAATCCCAGTATAGTTTGCAAGTAGGTCCTTGGCCATCTGAAATACCAGTTGATTTTATTAGGCTTCCCATCAAGCCTTGTCTTTCTATAGAGAGGTTGCCAAGTAGGATAGGCTAGTGCTTTTATTCCTCACATTAATAATACAGCTTCTGTCTCTTGCAGTGGGGATGTTTGTGAAATGATGTTCTCCCTCTCAGAAAGGCTTGGTGAAGCTCGCAACAAAGGTGAGTTACACAAACTATTTCAGCACAAGAAGGTATATTCTGTACATGTTTTCAGTCTTCATATTTGGAGTTGAGCAATGTCACAGGATAAAATACAATCTTGTTTGCCACAGTTAAGATCTCATAAGGTAGTCTGAATTGACTGACAGGGTTTTTTTTCAATGTTCATTCGGGTTTTTGATATCAACACATGGGAGGTTGGAGTCATATGGAATACTGTCCAAGACATACTGGAGTGAAAAACACATGATCAATTCTCCAAATACCTCTGTTGAGATCAAATTCAGAGTAACAAGGAAGAAATAGCAGACACGGGGCTGCTCGTTGAAATTCTGTTGTAGGTTAATTCTGAAAGTGAAGATTTTTGCCTGCCTCTGATACCCATCTGCCTAAGTGGCACTACTGCTGAGCAGCCTTTATCAGGTGCATCATCAGATAGAGTATCCAGCTGAATACATGTATCACATCTAGACTTAGCATCCCTCAAAGCTCACTTCCCATTCATCCATGGACCCTGGCACAGATGCAAAATGAGTGATGTGCTCTGTCCTGCACTAGAGTACAGTATGCCAATGGCCCTTTCTAACCTCCACATTCACAGATCAGCTGGACTGCTCTATCAATCAGCCCCACAGGTACCTCCCACTAAAGAACAGACAAGTTGAAGTGCCAGGATATTAAACCTACCAGGACATCCAAATCTGGGTTTTGCTTGTCTAGTAACATCTTTGCTGTCTTGCCAGAAGGCCACACAGTGTAGAACAGATAGTCCTGTCTTTTATCTTACTTGCTGCTTTCTTGAACTTGACAAAACCTACTGCTCTGTTCTGGTATCCTGCATCCTACCTTTTGGGGATCCTGATGTAGCCAGAGCATGGAAGGAAAGCACTATTCTAGTCTTAGACAGGACAGAGAAAAGGTGAAATGATTCTTCTTGCAGTGACAGAAAACCAGCCTGTAAAAAAGAGATGCATCAGAGTAACCTGATCACAGGATCTGCTGGCTTGCATGCAGTCTGGGGACTACCACAGTGTATTCCCAAATGTAAAATCAAAACCATACTTTATTTCAAAGATAGAGCAAACACCAGGGAATTCTTAGAAACGTAAGAAAAATATCTTAAGTATCCATGACCAAAGCACTAGAGAACCAAGAATGGAAAGGTAGAATTGAATTTGCAAGTAGCCCGTGCCCTGTATAGCCTGGAAATGCAGAACTCGGGCACTCCAGCATGTGCTAGCACTGCCTTTCTGGAGGTCATTGTAAGCAGAGCTGCAACTGTCCCAGCTGAGGGCAGAAGGAAGAGTAGTAGTACTTCCAAGTCTTGTCACTTAAGAGATTTGCTTTGGCACATGATGGACTAGCAATCTAATGCCAACAGAAAGCACAAAGCTCTAGCCTTAGTGGGACTGTACCTCAGGAGATATCCCTGTGTCTTTAAGAAAAACCTGGCCAAAAGGCTGTGGAAAGCAGGAGTGAAGCACCCTCTGAAGACCTCACCAAGGGCCAGGAACCTGGAGCTGGAGCCTGCAACGGGGAAAGGCTGTGCACTGTAACAGACGGAGCCAGGGCCCAGGTATGAGTACCCTGCAGAGGAGCAGGAACACTGGGGACAGTCACAGAGCACTAGGCTACCAGCACCACCTGAGGGCATTTTTCAGTCTGGAAGGAACCACAGCATAGGCTGTGACACAGCATCACTGTGTCTGTGATCTCCTGATTGTATGGCCTGAACAAGACTGTGTCAGAAAATTCTGTGCTGACAGAAGACTATGAGCCAATGCTCTGGCTCATCCTTTCCAGAGCTGGATGAGCCAGAGCAATGGCACTGAGAGCTGCTCCCAGTGTCCTCAGAGATTCCACAGCAGCCACAGCACTGCAGAACCTGCCATATATCCCCCACCTCCCTCCCCTGTACTCTGTTTGCTCTTTTTCCAGTACTGATCTATTTCTGCTCTGCAGCATAATCATTCTGTGTCCGCAGCCTTTTACCAAATGCTGCTATGGCGATTCCTTCTGCTGTAGCCTCAGATCAGTGTTTAGCAGCCCCTTCCCTTTCTGATCAAAGCACACACAGCTTCACCAGGTGTACAGGAGTTCAGGCATTTGCACCAGTGTCCAGAAAGCTCGCTCCTAAGGAGACACATAGCATGGCCACACAGATGAGTCAGGTCACGGCAACCCTACTTGAAAGTAAGTTGAAACATGTAGGAGATAACGGAAGAGTAATGGTTTGTCTTTCCAAGGATACAGTTTCCTGTTAGCTTCAGGAATGAGATTTAGCAACATTTGTAAGGAGAGAGAGCCTTCAGTGAAAGGCAAGCTCAATTTCCTGACAATGAAAAACCAAAGGCCCTAGCCCTCTCCTCACTGCATCCTCAACTTACCGCTCTCTCTTGCTCCAACTAGGAAGGCGATGACGTGAAGGATGGGTTGGAGCTGCTACTGGAGATGTTCCCAGCCTGTACCGTGAGCCAGGCAGAGAAGGCTCTTGCCATGGCCTTGGGGAACTTGGAGGAGGCAGTGCAGTTAATTGTGGAGGAGAAGGTGGAAATTGGCCCAGCAGGTGTGAGTGTGAAGGTACTGTACTCTGACCTGGGTGACAGTGGGCCAAGGAGCAGAGCAGAGCTCAGGGACACACAGGCATCATAGCTGTCTGCTACAAGCAGAAGCTTTGACTACACAATGAGCCAGGAGGATCACCCAGAGTAACAGCCCCTCTTCCTCCCCTGGCTCTCTTAGTATTAGCCTGTGCCACAACCAAGCAAGCAGCCCAGTGGAGGTGTGGCTGGCACCCCTTTCCCACAGGGGCTGGAGTGCTCCATCAGCAGCTGGGCTCACCAGCCTAGCAGGGGGAAACTGTATGTTCCATGTGTTGTGCTGTTCATACACCCACCTTGTCTCCCCCCAGGAACTGGCACGGCCCCGCAGAACACCCAACCATGAGGAACTTAAACAGGTTATCCTACAGAAGTAAGTACCCAACAGCAAAGAACCCCTCATTTTACAGGAGGAGATGGAAGTTTGGGGAACAATATGGTCTGTAAAGAACCTGGATTTGGGTATAGCTGAACACATCTAAGCACAATGATCATCTGGAGTGGGGGAAAAAACCAACCACCCAAAAAAACAACAAAAAACCCAAACAGGTTTGGTTTTTTTAGAGCTCTGCCACAGAAACAGGTTACCTGTACCAGCTGGGTCACAGCACTGGCTGTGTGTGAGGTTTCAGCCTCCTGCAGATAGAGTGTAAATCACAGTACTGTTGGCTGAGGTCCCGGTTAAAGTTTCAAGGCACAAACATCATGCTGCAGCTCAGGTAACAAACACATGGTGATTTGTAGAACTACAGCAACTCATTCATTCCTCTATCCTTGGAGACAGTCCAAACAAGGCTAAAGATATCTTTAAGAGGCTGTCTGTACAACAACACTGAGAAGATTAAATCTCAGTTGCTGAAGGTGAAAATTCAGTGTGTTTAAAGAAACCTCTCTGAAGTCCCCCTATGGGCTTCTTGGGAGTGAATGTATCTTTAGATTGGTTTACCTATAATTATTTATAAAAGCATTTAATTCTCAATAAGAGAATCCACACTGTGGTTTCATCAATCTGCCTTAAGATCTCAGCTTTCATGAGCAGGCAGCTTCAACACATCTATCCAGCCACATCTTTTCCACCACTTTACATTCTCCCCGGTGACAGAATAACTAGTCGATGGGCTAGGAAAGATAAAAGCAAGGCAGAACAGCATCCAGGCAGAAGTAGCAATCTCTGTCCTTGCCCACCTCCTGTCCAGGCTCATGTCAGAGTGACAGGCAAGGGAACAAAAAAGCACCAGCTGCTTATGTTTCTGAGAACTTCAGTTTAATGACATTTTGGCAACATCCTGTACTTTAAACATCACTCAAGCACAGGTACAGAGAGCAGATCGCCATAGCTGAAGATACACATGAGCAACTATACTAACTACTGAGGGAGCAGTCGTAGTCAGCTGTGCTAAACCAGCACCAAAATCTCAGAGAGTAGCAACTCAGCAGTACAGCAAGCAAATGCTTGGACCCTGATGTTTCAGTCACATAGGAAATGAGGTGATGCTTTTATGAAGTTGCTTCCAGCACAGGCCTGTTTCATAGCCAAGTAGTAGATGGAGTGTGAAAGAAACACCATCATTGAGGGCAGAAGCAGACAGATTGGTCCTCTAATCTCACCTGTCTCCTTTGGCTGCCATCACTTGGACTGAGGAGGAGCAAAGCTGCCCTAATGGGAGAGCACACGAAACCTCGGCACCTCTCTCAGTTCTGCAGCAGCTATCAGCATTCTCAACCACCTGAGTTTTCAATACCTTTCACATATAGCCAAGGATGCTACTCCAGGAGAATCTTGCTGAATTCTCACCAGAAGAATGACACTTCTTGCCCATTTCATCCAGAGGAGAACATCAAGTGCTCTTTGCTGCAGTCTAGTCACATAGGACACATTGCACAGCCACAAACCAGCCAGGGGAGAAGTGACATAGGCTGTGAGTAGCCCCAGGCAATGTAACAGCGTTCACTAAATGCTTCTTGTGTTTCAGATACATGATGGTGGATAGTGCAGATGATCAGAAAACACATCGACCAGCTCCACCCAAAGAGGTAAGTAGAGCAGTCCCAGCTTACCAGCAGTCTGAATGTCCTTTGTTACCAGGTTTAAAAAAGTCAGGGTGCAAGTCCAAAAAGCAAGAGGGCAGCCAAAGGCAGGACCATTCACAGAACCTGTTACTCAAAGAGGAAAGAGTAGCTTAGGTAAGGTGCTGCAGGGTCTGTTAGTTCCTACCATTCCTGACTACCGTGGCTCTTGCTCCCCCTCATCAGACAACATCCTTTCCAATTTTGGCCAAGATTCCCAGCACAGATGATGGTAAAGCAGCCCACCTACCCACCTACCTCCCAGAGTGCAGTTCTGCTTCTGCTTGCCCCCTCCCTTTCTTAAGCAGTGTGGCTGTCCATCCACTTGGTGTTACTGTCTTTCCTCTCCAGGCTCCCAAGAAGTTGATCCGCTATATCGACAACCAGGTGGTGAGTACAAAAGGAGAGAGGTACAAAGACATCAAGAAGCCTGAGAGTGAAGAGATGAAAAGAACCTACATCAGCCTAAAACCAGCCAGGAAGTACAAGTTCCACTGACAGCCAGGTTCTCCTGCTCTTCAGCCTTCCACCTCACTGACCAGGCATGGCAGGATGAACTGTGGTGCTAGGAATGAGGAACTCCTCCACCTGCTGCTAACTTGAACTAACCTGGGAGCCAGGACACTGTTTTCAGCTTCCTCAACTAACCTGGTTGACAAGGAGGAGACTTCTTGTGTAGCTATCCCTCTGCCCCTAGGGGCATGCTGCAATGGCTCTCTGGGGTCTGGGCATTCTCTGCTATTCCTTGCATGGGACATTTTTAGATCAGAGATGTGGCTTGTGCTTTTGCAGCAACCTTTTTAACAAGTCTGTGTGCACTGTTGCTTTGAGTGCCAGTATTAATAAAGATGATGTGAGTTGGTGTATAGTTCTGCCAGAGCATGCACATGCTTTACAGACACTGTCTCCAATTCCTCCTAGGGCCAAAGATAGAATCAGGGTCATCCTCTCTTCCTCTCATTACTCTCTTGCATCACATTCACCACAAGATGTGGCTGCTGTTTTATTAACTGCCTAGCGGATACAAGGGCTGAGGCTGAACTCCAGAGCTAGACTCTCCCTGCCAACATAACCTGCAGCTCTCCACAAACTTCAGCTGACAGGAGAGCCAGTGCTCCTGCCATATCTCACCACTATTGAGTGCCAAATTTCCAGCCATACCACAAAGAGCAAGATACAGTAGCAGGCCTGGGCACTAGTAAAATGTTAAGTCAGAAGCTGGAAGAAACAAATGACAATGACCAACTGCTTTCAGTGACAGCATAGCTAGGTTTGGTGCTTTTCTGTCAGTGAAACTGCAGTTAGGAGTGTGTTCCCCCTGAAAACATTCCCCACCTTGCCCCAGCCTAAACCAGCACCCTAGGCCTGGACAGACACACTGCCTGTGCGGGGGCCATTCCAGTTCTTTGGTGCCAGGCTGGCCACTGGCCACAGGCTAGAGCTAGGCGTACTGCCCTCCTCCCAGAGCCCAGAGGGGCCTGCCCTCTCCCAAGAGGAAGGCTGGTAGCTGTTCTCCTTTCTGCTCCAGCTGGTCTGGTTTGTTCCACAGCTCCGCTGGCATGCCCTGTACACCCACCCCAGGGAACAGTCCCCATCACACACTCCCCTGCTCTCTGGATAGCTGCCGCTTAGAGATTTAAAATACAGCAAATAGTAAATCCTATCTATTAGCTGGCCTGGCCAAGGCCTGTTCAGCACCATGGTGTTCCTGCAAGTCACTCGCTCTCTCCACGCCACTGCAGAGGGAGTTACTTTCCCCAGAGGCAGCAATGAAGCCTATTCATGAACACTCACTCAGTGGCTACTAAACAGCCCCAGAGGAAAGAGTGAGCCCCTCTCAGGCCAGCCTCACCAATGGGACCGACCTCTCCCTCTGCACATCTCCACAGCAGCCAGTTCCGGCATCCTTCTGGGATCCCAGCGTTGCGTCAGTCCCCCCCTCCCCGGCAGCAGCAGTTCTAGATCTGAAGGTTGATGAAAGGGGCAAAGCCAACCACGTCCTGCAGGAGAACAAGAGCCCTCTGCAGTGGAGGCTCCACATCCAGCTCCACCCCACGGCTTCGAAGGACGCTCAAGCTGGACTCAGCCACATTGTGGCAATGCTTGACCTTCAGCGAGCGCAGCTTGGGACAGTACTCAGCCAGGACCCTGCCAAGAAAGAGCAAGTTGCAAATCAGGATTCCTAAGTGCACCACTCACACTCTACTCTACTCCCAGCAGCCCAGTGCTCATGTCTGTACCATACATGCACCATCCTTTGAGAGGAGCACCCTGGCAGTCTGAGAGAAAGTCAAAGGACATGGCTCGATCCCAGATCTACCCTCCATAATATGCTGGGAAATTTGCCGTCAATAGCAATCCTGAAGGGCCTGCCAGTGGCTTCTCTACCAGACTGAGCTCTCACTGCTGACATCTGACCTTCCTCTCTGGTTCTCTTCCTGTCCCTACCCCAGTCACCTGCCATGCCCACCCTGGCTTCCCACATTGCTCAGTACCTGATAGAGTCATTCTTGACTCGCAGACACCCTGTGAGGTCCAAGTGCTCCAGCTCAGGGCAACACTTGGCAGTCTCCTCGACTGCCACGTCGCCCACGTTGGCATTGACAGCCAGTGACAGAGACTTGAGCCTGCTGCACTTCTGCACCAGATAGCAGATGGCCTCATCCTTCAGCTGGCGACAGGCTGTCAGGTCCACAGCCTCCAGGGCCTTGCAGTGGTCAGCCAGGCTGCGCAGGGCCAGGCTGTCCACCCAGTCGCACTGAGCCAGGGACAGCTGACGCAGGTTGGGGCAGCTCAGCGAGATGGTCACCAGCGCATGGCGGCTGAGCTGGACGCAGCCCTTCAGCTGGATCTGGTGGAGGTGGCGGTTCTGCTCGATGACTGGGAGCAGTTCGCAGTCCGTCAGCCAGTCGGAGCAGTTCTGGAGTGCCAGCTGCTGCAGTACTTTGTTGTCCTTCAACAGGTTAACAAAAGCAGCTCGAGGGATGGCAGGTCTAATCTGTGTGAGGAACCCAGGAAGAGTGAGGCACCTTCCCAGGGTTTCATATCAGCCTGATCCTCACTAAATACCCTCTCCCCTCCTTTCTTCCACTCTGACAGTGGTGACCACCCCCTGTCCTCATCCTGGGGCAAATCCTACCATCAGACACTCCTCACCTCATGCCAAGGCTACTGCCACAAACTAGGAAAATGCTCTGGCTTCTCCATCCCACTTCATCACTCCTGCATTTATATACTTATGGTGAGCTCCACATATCTGCTCTCCAAAGATCTCTTTGCTAGACCACTCGGTGTCCTCACAGAACAGCAGCTACTCCTGTCTTTCCCGCTTCTAGGCAATGTCTCCTAGAGCCAGCAAAAGCTTTCCCTGATGAAGAGGCAGAGTTACCCCCCATCAGACCCACCCTATTGCACAGCCTCTGTGAGGATCAACAGGCCATGCTGCTACTGAGCTGGCTTGCGTTTCTGCCAGCCAGTGCCCCATAATGGCCTAGGTGGAATTTCCAGGCTTACTCCTCCCAGGGCCTCTTGCTAAAGACACTGGCATTGCTGGGCCCTGAATCACTACCTCTCCTCCCTGAGCCCATCTGTCCAGTCTGACACCTGAGCCATTAACCCACGTTCCTGAGGAGAAACTACCCTCCTTGCCAGGGGATTCTTCTCCCCACATAGATGCTCCCCTACTAGTTCCAAAGCAGTAGGACATCTGTGTCCTCCCCCAGCCTCCAAGCCATCCAATACCTGGCTTGAGTCAAAGCAGCGCATGTTGGCCAGGTACAGCTGGATGAGAGACTGGAATGACTTGCTGACCCTCTGCAGGCTCAGGAGCTGCTGCAGTGGCAGATGACAGAGAATATGTGGAAGTAAGATGTCTTCCCAGGGCAGGTCCAGGAGGCATCCCCTGGTGGGGGTCAAACTCATCCTCAGACACCAGAGAGCCAGGCTACTGCGGGAGCCGGGCTAGATCACCTCACACCTACTGCGGGGTGCCTCTAGGAGGAACAGCCAAAAAGAAAGACTCAGTGGCATTTCCCACAATCAGCCCACAGGGTAAAGTCCCTTGGCAAGCCATCAGCAGGGCATGTGCCTGCCACCTGCGTCACCTCCTCCCCAACCCGGGATGATCACTGCTCAGGCATCCGAGTCCACCTGCCCGCACTGCCCTCCAGGAGTCCTCGGGTGGGGCTTTCTACCAGCAGCCGAACTAGTCCCTGTGCCTCAGCAAAACAGCAGGAGGGTGCTGCAGCATCACTGCACTGCTCGCGGGGTAGCTGTGCCCGGCTTTCACGTCTGAGCATCGCTCTACTCGGCAGCTAGTCCCCGGCATCCAGTGCCGGGCCACTCGGGCGCCCTGCGAAGGGGAGAGACCAGGTCCCCCCTCCTTCCCGCGAGGAGCAACAAGGCGCTGGGGTCCCCCCCATAGTGTCCCCCCGAGGAGCGGGCACTCGGCACCTCTGCGGCGGTGAGGCCTCGGGCCGCGAGAGGGGTCCCGGCTGCCCGGGGCCTCCCGAGCTGCGGATGGAAGCCGGTTAGACTCGGCCCCAGCAGCACCCGCAGCTGGGGGAGCCTCGCCCGCGGCCGTTCCTGCCCCACCGCCCCCACGGGGCCCCGGTCGGCCCCAGAGCCACCCCCGAGCTGCCCCGGAGCCGCGGCTGCGGGAGACACGCCGGGGCCTGGACACCGCCCGGGTCTCCGCTGCAAGGCCCCGTGGGGCAGGGCAGTCCTGCTCTGCCCTGCCCGACCTCCAGTACCTGCGACCCCGGCGGAGCTCCCCCTCTCCGTCCATCCCGCCGCACCCGC
>VYXB01002818.1:1958833-1993776 GCA_013397135.1 Pachyramphus minor | reverse complement strand
CTCCCCGCCGGTGCCCCGCCCGCCCCTGCAGCCCCGGGGAGCGAGCGGGGTCCGGCCCCTCGCCCGCAGCCCCCGAGCGGAACCGGCCCGGGCTCCTGCCCGCGCGGTTGCTATAACGACTCCGCAGAAACAGACGCTGCCCTTCCCTCCCAGCTGCCGCTTGCGGAGCGGGCATACCCCGCTGGTGCGGCACTCGCACACCACAGCCCCTAGATGGCCCTGGGCAGGTGACCCCGTCTCTGGCTCGGATCTGAGCCCCGCCGCCTTGTGCAGCATCAAGCTGCTGATCACTTCTTGGCATAGGCAGCATAAAAAAATCCACCTGGCAAAAGAGGAGGGCCCACATACAGTGAACGAGTCCAAAATCCCCAGTCCCGAGTTCCCTGGAAAGCAATAAGCTGTCTATCCAACCTGGTCTGCCCATTCCTTCACAAGGTGGAAGCTGGTTTGCAAAGGTTTTCTTTCCCCAATGCATGTCCATTTGCAAAGATTTTCTCTCCCCAGTGCATGTCCTCTGGGGGAAACTCCCCATGCTGTCTAGCCCTGGACATGTGGCTCCCCAAGTTAGCACAGTACATTTCTCACTTGCAGAAGGACAAGCAATGCAGGGATTTTAAACTTTCTGTGGGAGTTGAGAATGCCCCTGGCCATGTCCTGGGATAGCCTTTTCTTCCCCTGGGGCAGGGGCACTTTGTTCTTAAGTTCCTGTTGAGAAATGTACCGGTTGGCAGAGTCCCTTAATATTCCCCCTCTAAGTGAATGATTGTGACTGAAGTTGGCTACAAGGAGGGTTTTTGAAATAGTGGTCTTGGATTGGAGACGAGGTGAGGGAGCACCAGCAAGCGAGGGGTTGCAATGCTCAGTTACATCTGGCCTTTGCTGAAGGCTTTCTGTGCCAAAAAAGACCTGGCTGGGAGCCTCTGGCTTTTGTTGAGTCCTTGCTTGAAGGAACTGTGCTGTGGATTACTTATCCTTCCTGAGCAGTATGTGTGGCAAGTGGGACCTGCTCTGCTCCCACACTTACCTCTGTTTATGTTTTTCATTTCGTCTGATCCAGCTGGGCTGGCTGAGTCACTTCCGCAGGAGCCTGCTGGTAACAGGGCTCAGAGGCAGGCAGAGAGTCAGCCCAGGCAGATTCTGGGCACCACAGTGAGGTTGGGAGGCACTGTTATTTTAGAGACAGAAGTGAGACATGGTTGTATTTGTGGCATCCCAACCCTTTCCTGGCTTGTGCTGCACATGCAGAAGGAGAAGGTTCTCCTACCTTTAAGACCTGGTGCCAAGGCAGAGCCTCAAGGTTTGGTTAGTGCAGGGCCATCTTCACTGAGACAATCATGGCAACACTGAGGAATCACACTTAATCCTGCTCACTTCAGCCTGCTTGCAGGACAGCATTCACTGTGCCGGGGCTGGAGGACTGCTGCCTCTCAGGCAGTACCGACTTTTTTTCAGGTGCAGCTCTCAGGGTCAGCATTGCCCTGGAAAACAATGAGCAGCTCTTGGATCCCACAACCTGAAAACAGGTTTCCTGACTCACCGCCATAGCAAGTGTGGTGGGGTGTTTACTCTGACAACACTCTTTAGCTCCTGATTTTGCAGCCCTGATTTTGCTGTCTCAACAGTTAGAGGAGTGTAAGCAATATGGGGAAGAAAAGGGTCAATGTGCCACCTGTGTCAGGGTATAGCAAGGGTGACTGCCTCTGAAAGGGCAGGGCCTCCCTAGACATAAACCTGTCATTCAATACATGCCCAATAGGGGCAACTGAGTCAGGCCAAGCCTCATGATCAGCAGACAGGGTCATGATGATGGGGCAAGGCTGAGGTCCACCTAGGACATCAGCCTACAGGGGAGGGTCCAAATCAACAGTGCTTGGAATGAAGGACTCCTCCACCTGCTGCTAACTTGAACTAACCTGGGAGCCAGGACACTGTTTTCAGCTTCCTCAACTAACCTGGTTGACAAGGAGGAGACTTCTTGTGTAGCTATCCCTCTGCCCCTAGGGGCATGCTGCAATGGCTCTCTGGGGTCTGGGCATTCTCTGCTATTCATTGCATGGGACATTTTGTTTCAGCAAGATGCACATTTTTAGTTGAGCCATAATACCTCAAACTGTCTGCCAAAACAGCTTTGAGTTGGCCCTGATGACTGCTGGGTTGTGACACCTGCAGTTCTTGCAGAACGGCTGGGGAAGTGCATTGCACAGGTACCTTGAACAAGGAGGAGACACTGGTCAGTTCCGGGGCTCTCTTGTTATCCTAGTGACCGCTGATGTCCTGTGAGGGAAAGCAAGGCTCCTGCGTCAGGCCTTGAGCTGATCCGTAGTAATGAGAGACCAAGCTGAGCCCTGGGGGGAGGAAACAGATTAGCTCACAACAACTGCTGCTGCAGCTTTCTTGTATACTCCTTGGAAACACAGGGTGCTCCCTCAGAGGCAGGGCATGGCATCTTCATCCTCATGAACAACTCCTGAAATGAAGAGGCTTCAGCCAGCCTCACTGCTGTGAGGAAGTGCTGGTGCCTATCTATGCTTCTGAAGAGTCTAGAGGAGCAGTTTGCTCTTCACCTCATCCTTTGGGAATCAGAGGGGCGATTTAGGAAATTGGGGCCTGAAGGGAGGGGAGTCTTGTGTCTAGAAGAGCTCACTTCAAGTCAGGAATCCCAGTCTTTGGTTCCCAGAGATGCTCCTGATTTGCTGGCTATCATAGACAAGTCTTCCCCCCTCATGCCCCTTGACATTTCTCTTGCATTGAAAATGTGGTTATTTCCATGTCAGAGGTGTTATAAGAGGTTGGTTTGGTTTCCTGAAGCCTGCTGGGGTCGCCAGAAGTTGGTGCTGTCAAAGGGTACACAAATTATTTTTAGGAAATCAGTATGGTGCCAAGCTAATATTATTCTGATGTCCTATGATCTATCACCTCATACGATGGCTTGGCATCTTTCTGGCTAAACACCTTTGTCCTTGCAAAGACTTTGGGGCATTTCCTTTACAGTTTTCTACTAGTCTCAAGTGGGGCAAGAGATAAGATCTTTTCAAGGATACCAGTAGCTCTGTAGTGTTCACGCCTTTAAGATGTGAGAGCTAGATGAATGCAGCATCACAGAAGTTCAGTAAAGCCTCTCAACACTGTTTTTCCTTGGACTCTCACCAGGTTCTTTCAAATGATCTGGCTCCATCTTTTCACTGGCTGCAGGATGAGTCTGACAGCCTCCATCATTCTCAAGGTTGGAGTAGACCACAGCTGGAATTCTTGGTTGCATGGGAGAAGGTGTTGAGCTCACAGGGCACGTTCTGCTGTCAGTGAATGCTGAGATTGCACAGTGCCACCAGAAGCCAATTTTAAGCTGGTGAAACAAGAACATATGATGACTTCTGTTCAGCTCTTCCCTGTACATGCCATCTTCCTCCTTCTCTTATTGAGAAAAGAATCTGACTATACAGTCAGGGCTAAAAAAAAACCTAAATAGAAGCAAAGCAAGGCCAAGTTCTGCAAGTCATAGCTGAAAGAGGAATATGCATGAGGAGCTATACACAAATGCAGTGTGTAGCATCCCCCTCATGAATCTACTGCATTCAAGCTTTTAGTGTGTCCTTTGCATGTGTCTCCACACATCTCCATGATGACAGGTTTTATTCAGTTTTCTGGATATAGCTGTGACTACTTCTCTAAAATGATCTTCTAGGGTTTCCATGCCTTTTACGCAGTTCTGTATGTGCTGTGTTTTCCCTGTGCTGGGTCAGGCTGTGTGTCTGGGGCTTACTGTCTCTTTTCTGCATAAAATGCTCTGTATTCATTACTCTTACTTCCCCTTACACCTTTTCCCCATTTGAATCTTAAGGATGAAGGTGTGGGGAAGGGATCGTATCTCACTGCTGCAGAGACTAGCTGGAGAGCAGCTCCAGAGATCTTTGCTGCAGCACAAGCATGTCCTGGGAGGCTACACTAGAGAAGTGTGATTTGGGTTGCTTCAGACTAAATTTGTCTCTTTGATGCAGTTACTCATCATGGTGGGTCTGGTGAATGACCTGTTAGTACCCAGGAATCTCTGTCTTTAGTGGAGAGCCCACCTTACCAACCAGAAATCTCCTGCTTTCCTTCAAGATCATCTTTCCCTAAGCGTCTTTTTACCAAGCAATACTCCCACATAATTGTTCCCCTAACTGCTATGTAGGGAGATTATTTATGGCTCAAGTTGTGCTGAGGCCCCACCTCCCACATCCCCAGGACAGGTTTTGTCATGCTGTCATTTCTGTCTTCATCTTGACAGAGCAATGCTGGTGCAGGAGGAAGCCCGCTGCCTGTGCAGGTGCCGCCTATCGCTGGGACAGAATCTAAGGGGATCTCTGTGAAAGCAGGTGTTCCTGGAGCATTACAGAAATATTTTTTTACAGGCCACTCTGAGGACCAGCACACAGTTTTTGACACCATCTTTCTATGCTTCTGCTCTCTCAAGTCTGTGCCCCTCCTTCAAGAGGGAGAGCACCAGGTAGTGAGCTGAGACACTAAGTAGGGCACTGGCAATTGGGTAGGCAGCAGCTATCCCTCACACAGACTGTAGTCTGCACTGGTTCCTCTCTCTGGTAAGACATTTTACAGTCTGCTCTATTTTAGAGTGCTTTTCACCCTGAAAAATCCTGCTGTGGTCCCACATGACTGCCCCATACAGGGAAGCTACAAGAGGCACAGAACAGTGCAGTTGTGCTCTCCCTAGTTGGAGGCTTGGGGGTGGAGGGGGCCTGCTGGCAGGATCTTCTGTGCTGTCTTTTTACCCTGACTAAGCTGTAAAGCAGCATTTGTATAACAGACTGTCAAGGGAGGCTTTTTTCTCTGTTTATCCTTAACCACCAGTCTGGTGGAATAACAGATAAGTGCATCAGCCCATTAAAGACTTGGCTTATGCTGCAGTGGCTTTTTTAATATACGGCTAGGAAGTGGTTGGGGTTGGCATCAGAGGCAGAAGGCATTAATTAGAGCCATGTAGTTAAGTCTAGGCCCTGAGGGAACATATGCAACCTAATTGGTTGCCCTGGAGCCCTCAGTGCAGAGATGAGGGGAGTTCATCTTCCATTGCCGTCACCGGGACTCATCTCCTGCAGGGCTGTAGTTGCTATTTCCATGATACTTCCAGTGAGCTGGGTGAGGAGAACCCATCTGCTGCTGGAGTGACTGTCCCCACTTGCTAGGCTACAGTGTGCCCTGAGTCTACAGTACAGCTCCACTGACTTTGGCAGCAGTGGAGCAGAATATGCCCTTGTGCCGTTGTGCCTTAAGGACAAGCTGCTCAGGAAACAGCTCTGACAGCCCCCCTAGGCTCAGAGGAGCAGCCTTGGAGTGCACTGGGGTGTTAGCCTCAGTGGAACTCGAGCTGCAGCTGCAGGAGAGGCACCTTTCTGGAAACTAATCTGAAGCAGATGCCTCTTGCAGGCATCAGCCCCTCCTGGAGCCACCTGGAGGAAAGAGCTCTTGTCTACCCCCTCTTCCCCTGAATTTTATCTAGATCTATACAGTTGCTGGGACACTATGACATCTCAGGTTGATCTCTTCCAAGCATGAAGTTCATCGTTAATGACACCCACACCCTTCTGGCCTTTGGGGGAGAAAACTGGATTGCAGACTTATGAAGACGATCCAGTATTGCAATACTGGCAATAGTTGGAAAACTCCTGGAAGCTGCCTGTTGCAGAGCCCAGGAGGCTGAAAAGGGTGACATGGAGCTGAGTGGACTCTAATGCAGGAAGGATGTGGTACCTGCAGGCAAGGACTGGAGGTGCTGAAATACCCAAGTGACAGTAAAGAGGGTTCCTAGGGCACTGCACTCCTGGGTCTCTAGCTAAGCCCACTGGATTAGGGTTGTGGGATAGAGTGAGGGAGACTCCTTGTCCCATTCTGTTATCTGCCAGAGGGGTTCTCTGCTCCCTCCTGTCTTGAACCAGCTGGAGAGGGATTCACAACAGGGAGGTATCAGGAGAGCCAGAGCTAAATCCTGCTCCAAGCAGGCCTTATGGCATTGCTGGCCAGACCCACATATGTGGGCACATCTTTCAGGCTGTGGGAAGGTGAGTGGGATATAGAGCGGGATGTGGTAGGGAGAGCAACAGCTACTGGTACTGCAGGGGAAATGGATGTTTTGGACAGAAATGTGTTTTCTGTGGATGGTCTGGATCTCCACTCAGGATGGTAGGAAAGGACCCCTCTCTTACCTTCTGCAGCTCTCAGCAGGGCTGCCTGTAGGTGCTGAGAAGGTACAGATATGCCTTGTCCTGGTATGGACATACTGGGGAAGCTCTGAGCTCTTCCACTTGGTTAAATTTGTCACTCTGGCTGTGGCTTAGAGAAAAGCCTTCCCTCTCCCCACCCTTCTGCCATCAAGAAGCTGTTGAAGGAATCAGGTCGTTGATCCCACAGCAGCGAGGCCTCTGATTAGCCCAGCTTCTTGGAGTCAGCTAGGAAAGCCGGCTGTGTGTGAGGCAGCTCTGAGACCCACGATCCTTGGTGTGGAGGAGAGTGGCCCAGCACAGGCAGAAGCCTGGAGAAGGAGAAAATGGCAGCACTTTGATGCATTAAATATGAGGAGAGCCTGCCCAGCCTGATGCTTTCTTCCCACATTCCCATGCCTGGAAGGGGAGAAGGAGACACTTTCTGGGTGACAGCGGGCACAGGTGGGCATGGAGCTAGGCTGGCTGCAGGCAGGGAAAGCAGCAAGGAGAGGCAGCTGTTCCCAAATTCCTCTTGCAGGCATTATGTACACGTAAAGCCCCAGCTCCCCTGGGCTTCTCCTCTCACACACATTTAATAATGATTGCTGGGCTGGGTAATAAAGTGCTGTTTAATAGCAAATCGATCTGGCAACCTGTGCAAGCACAGAGTGCTGTCTGCCAATCCCAGCGGCTGCCACACACAGAGCCAGCACACTGGCAGCACAGTGGCCTGGAGCCCAGGCACAGCACCCTTCACCTTGGTACCCAGCTGTCCTAGATGAGCTCTACTCACACACGCTGCTGGTGCCAGCAGAGCCCACACACCTACGCAGGATACAAACGATGAGTGTTTTCCCCCCTTGTAGCTAGGAGTGGTTTCCCGAGATTGGTGTGGCATTTACTATTCTTGGGGTGCTATGACACTGTGATATCAAGTCCCTGGTGTCTTGAAACACCTTGGCACCCATGGCTGTGGTGTGCTTAAGGTGATGATGACCTTTGGAGAGATAAATCCCTGGCACAGAGCCTGTGCTCTAAGGCAAGCAGCCTGGGGATGTTGGCTGGTGACCTAGGCCCCATGGCAGCTTTTGTCCTCTCATCCTCGTGGTTCCCAAGAAGTGATGGGGCACATGGGAACCTGTATCCTTTGGCACAGGGCACAACACACAGGGCTGTGCATACTCACACATGAGGACACGTGCCGGTGGCCCCATAGTAACTTGCACGCTGCTGAGCAGGGACATGCCCTGCATGGTGTCGTGCACACCGATGAGCACAGATATACACACGAGGACACTGGAACACACACGCCGGAATACGGGGTTGCACCGCCAGCGCACGACGTTGACACCGACACACGGGGGCGTGCACATCGGGACCCGGGGACGTGGAGATGCTACACGGAGGGGGCGGACCCACCCTCCGCAGAGGGGACCCGCACCCGGCGGCGGCGTGGATTCGGTGGTGGCTCCTCGTGTGCCGGTGCCACCGCGAGGGCGGGGCGCGGCGACAGCCGGGGGCTTTCCATTGGCTGTCGGGACTGTCAGCGGGGCGGAGTGACAGCCGCGGGCCAGGATTAGCGCGGCGGGGAGCGGCGTGCTGCGGTCGGTGGCANGCATGCGGCGGCGGCACTGCCGGTGAGGCGCGGGGAGCGGAGCGGGGCGGGGTGCGGCGCGGAGGGGACATGAGGCCGGAGCGGGGCGTCGAGGGAGCGGGGAAAGTTGCAGCAGTTGTTGCGGGAACCGGGGAGGCTCTGCGTCCCTCCAGCAGCCGTGATCGCCGGGCGGCGGTACGGGACTGCGGTGGCACCGGTGGCCTCCCCGAAACCTCCCCGCCGCTGTCGCGGAGTGGCCCCGGTGTGCCGGTGCGGCGGGACGGGCGCGGGGCCGCTGCCCGGGCAGGGAGAGCGCGGCCAGCTGCTCCGCGGGGGGAGCGAGAGAGCGAGAGACTCCGCCGGCCCCACTGGCCGGGGGGGGCTCCCTCCTTATCCGGATGGATGTCACATCCACTCAGGGCTGATCCTGCCGAGACGGGAGGTGCCGGGTGAGGGAGGCCGGGCGGAAGGGGGACGAGAAATGAAGAGCATGCTCAACCTTAGCTCAAAGGGAGGGCACGTCCCCTGCCTAAATACCCCATCACGAAGGGGTCCCCTGTTTGCCCTACAGCCCCCGGACCACCAGGCACCCTGTTTCAGTCACCACTGCATCCCCCGAAACTGCTTCGTGTCCCCCCGGAGGGCAGAGTCATCTCTCCGTGGCCGTCCCGCCGTAGCCCCGTCAGGTGGCCCGGCAGCCACAGTCTGGTTTGCCAAACACGGCCCGTCGTGTGAATTCAGCCCTCAGCCCTGCACCTCTTGCTTCTGTCCCATCTGTGTCCCGTTCTTTGCCCAATCTCCTCTCATCCTCCTCCAGCTCCCGTGCATTGTCCCCACGCTCCCGTGTGGCGTGGGTGTGCTCTTCCCCCGCAGCGTAAGCAGTTCCTGCTGGCTGCTGCCTTCCCACCGCATCACTCCACCAGGCAAGCGCCTGCATGGGGACCAGCCATCCCCTGTTGCACCAGTTGCGGCTCAAAGCGAGGGCCAGGAAGCATCCCTGGACATCCCTTTGGCCGCTAAGAAGGGACAGCCAGGAGGCTTGTGAGTGAGATGTTTTATTGAACAAATTAAATCCCCTACTGATATTCAGCTCCAACTATCACACTACAGCTCCCAAGTTTTCCTCTTTGAATGCATGCCGAGGGGTGCCCAGGCAGACACCCTGTGAGCTTTCATTTGCAGGACTTCTCCTGCCTTTAGGCAGCGGGACCAGCAAGGCTCCAGCCCTAGGTGCTTTACAGCCCAACCCATTCATCACAATGATTTAAAGAGCATCCGTTCATTGCACAGTGGAAATGAACAAGCAGGAAGCCTTAGCTCCACCACTGATTTTTCATCTCAGTTGCATTTGTGCTTTTAACCTTTCATTTTTAAAGAAAAGCTCCACTGGATGTTGTAGCCATTGAGCTTCAGTGGGTCAAAGGCAGGCATGGCCTTTACTCTGAATTTGATAATTCTTTAATAACCAGAACGACACTCTGCTTATCATGTTTATTCTAGTAATAAACCCAGATTGAGATAGGCTGGTTTTTGTAGGTTTGTTATGTTACAGTGAATGCAAACTATTCCAAGTAAGTTTTTTCCTTGGTGTGTGTGTCAGTCTGCATTGAGATAAAAAGTGGAATTTCATTTGAAATATATAAACCCCGAATCATTATTATTTATCAGTTAACTTCAGCAACCTTGAATGTGAACACAACCATAACAGGAGAAAAAGATTTTAAAAACAGTAACTGATAAATTAAACAGGAGAGTATATTTTTGCAGTGAGTGAAGTAAGAGATTGCTGCTGCTCAGCAGGAGACAGATTTTTTAACAATGTGATAGTGCAGATAGATGGGCGCCTGTCCCAAAGGTGTGATTTGGGCTATTTTATTAAGAGTTGTGTCTCTGCATCTGTGGAGCCTAAACACTGTGTAAAATTGAACCCCATGTCCTTTAGGAATTTAATCCTGTCTGGTTTGCACTCGGAAACAGGGTGAAGAAATCATGTTTTCCTGTTTGCAGCTGGCATTTGGTTTCTCACTTTCAATTGGCGAGAGTGAAGGACTTAGTATCTTGGCATCTGTCAGAAGGCTAAAGCAGCCAAGCAGAGTCTTCTCTGCACATTAAGAATTCTAAGAAACTCAGGGAAGGATAAGTACAAATTTTAGCTCCACTGGGAGAAAGAAAAATGTCAGCAGCAGGGTTGATGGGGGCTCCAGGTCCTGCTTTCCTGTGCAGCCACCACCTTGCTGTGGCATGTCTGGTCCCACCTCCGGATAAATGATCTCTGGGCACAGACAGGCAGGCAAGTGAGCTGTATGCAGGGCAGGCATCCCTTTTTCCCCCCAGGCTGGGATTGTCTGTAACCACTGCTTTTTGGATCTACTGGTGTTGACAGCTCTGTCTGCGCCACCAGTAGTGGCTGTGGCATGTGCTGGTGTGACACAGTTTAAACCCAGGCTGACCTCCAAAGAGAGAGGCTCCTTGCCCTTGCTGCTTGTGTTAAACTCATTGAGCAAGTGTAATTGGAGGATGTCTCAGTGATCCAGTATATAATTTTTTTTCCCCTTATTGAAGTGATTTTAGTAGGCTGTAGTCTGTGGGTAGTAAATATATTCAACGTAAAGCAGGATAAATGAAACCCATTTTATAGTGTGCTCTCTCACTGTGTCTGGGGTGCTGGTCTGTGGGGTAAATGTTTGAGCATCTTGGCACCCTGCAGAGAAAGCACATGCTCTGGGTGCCTGGGGCCAAGCAAGGGGCTGCCAGTGTCCCTGCGGTGGTGTTGGTCTGATGCCCTCAATGAACCTTGCCTGCTTCTTGCAGCAGGAGGGGATTTGCCGGGGGCTGTGTCACCTGGAGCATCTCTTGCTCCTGCTGCAAGGACAGGGTCGCTTTGGCCTATCCTCCCCATGTCTCCAGACTCTTTTTTGTGCCTTCCCTTCCCTAACCAGCTCTTCTCACCCTTGTTTCAGGGCTGCCTGAGGATGCATTGCCTCTCAACTCGGACATCTCAGGGGTGCCAGGAACCTGCCTTACTGTGCCTGTGCCACCCTGCTGGGCTCCAGACCTGACATCTCTGTACCCTCTTCCAGCAGGATGGCCCAAGCGGGGGGACCCGTCCGCTTCCACTCCGAGGAGGGCTGTGCTACCTCACCCCCGCCATTTGCCCACAGGGTGAGCCGGAGACCTTGGCTGGTGGGGGGGAACCTTGAGGCTGGGCGGCACAGCCCCCCACCCTGCCTCACCCCCAACCTCAACGCTGGCCGCCTCCACCTGCTGCGCAAGGGCCTGGCACCTGATACCCGTCGCTGCCCCCTCGGCCTGTACAGCAGTACCGGCTCCTTGGCCCGCAGGCCAGCTGAGGCAGCACTCTTTGGCAGTGGGAGCTGCCCAGGCACAGGGCGACTGACGGCCCCCTGCACCCCACGGCGGGGCCGGCCTGGCCCAGCCATCACCTCCCTGGGCAGACGCAGCCCACCAGTGGCAGCAGCCCCAGAGGGACACAGCTCTGTCGTCACTTTCCGCTTCATTGAGAAGGCCAGTGTGCGGACCCTGGGGAGCCCGCATGTCCGCTGGGAGAATGGCCCCTACAGCCTCAGCCGCAGCCTGGAACTCACTGGAGACATGGGATCCCCTCAATCCCAGACCCTGCCCCAGGAACGGCTCCTGCACACACTGAAGCTGGAGGCCTCCGCATCTGACCCGCTCTTGGCTGGGGGCAGGACCCCAGGGGGGACGTGTCCCTGTGGGAAGGAGTTCTGTGCCATCGACACCAGCTGCCTCTGCCAATCCCTCACCAATGGACTGCCAGAGGAGTTCCCCACCTTCTCCAGAAGTCCCCTGAAGCCAGAGCCCCGTCCCCAAGTAGGTACTGGGGTACCCCATACCAGGTGTTGGGCTGTGCCCTGGGGATCCATTGCCCACTCATCGCTCTTCCCTCTGCAGGTCAACACTTGGCTGTACCCCCGGCAGAGCTCGGCCCATGCCCAGCGCATTGCCAAGGCCAAGTGGGAATTCTTCTATGGCTCCTCAGATGCCCCTCAGACAGGTAAGAAGTTAGACAGGGATGCCCTTGGCTGCACCCATCCCTCCTTTGCAAGTCTGTATTGCTGCCAGGACTCTCCCTGGGGCTGCCCATCCCTCGGGGCTTTTCAGCACCCGCCGGAAAGCCAAGTATCCCGCAAGACTGACCGGTCTGTGTCCTCCTGGGGCCAGAGCCTGCAGACACCAACCTTCCTGCAGAGTCTCCTGTAGCCATACAAAGGAGATAACACAGAGCCCATGGCTGCCTCTGTGGAAGGGCTTTTGGGTTCAGATAGGGACTCAAGGCTGGCTGTGGATGCACTAGCCCTGACAGCAGCCTGTCTCTGCCTCTCACAATCTTTTTCCTTCTGCCGCCGCATCACCATTTCCATGGTGCACATCACATAGTGGAGTCACCATCCCTGGAGATGTTCAAGAAATAATTGGACATGGCACTTAGTGCTGTGTCTTAGTTGACATGCTGAAAAAGTTGGGAGGTTGTGATGTTGGCAGGAGAATCAAAGGTTGGACTCGATGATCTTCAAGGTCTTTTTCCAACCTTAATGATTCTATGACATGTGTATGAATGACACATGAGCTCTTGGGGTGTGTGTCTATGTGATGCTGCAGGAGTGGCTCCTCAGAGCTCTCCAGTGGCTCTGAATGCTTGGGCCTTCCTTGCAGGCTCTTCTGCCCCCGACTCCACCCCTTTGGCTGAGTCCCCCCAGAAGCCTCTCTCCCCACTGCCTGCCAAGCCACCAGTGTCGGTACCTGAACACAGCCTAAACCATGTGGAAGTGGAGATAGAAGTGTCTCCTCTGGGCAGCCAGAAGCCTGGCTCCTGTGAGACTGGGATTATAAGGAGGACAGTGAAGTACTCCGAGACAGACTTGGACACTGTTCCACTGAGGTGCTATCGTGAAACCAACATCGATGATATCCTGGCTGAGAAGGAAGAGGTGGATTCAGCAATTGAGAGCCAGAAGGACAGTGAGAGCAACCCAAGTTTTGGGGGTACTCCAGGCAGAAGGAACAGCACACCAGAGGAGCCCCCCACCCCAGGCACTGGCTGCTCGAAGGATGGGCTGCAGGACAGGGATGTGGACGAGGACAATGAGGTGTTTGCAGCAATGAAGAAGGAGAACAGGGAAAGGTGAGGCTCCCTGCTTGAGGGCAAAAAGTTCCTCTTACCCTCCTTATTATATCCTGCATGGCAAAATGGGCTCTGCCAAAAAGTGTCTGACACAAAAATCCCATTAGCTCCATGCAAACTCTGTGTGTGGGTGAGATGGGATTCCTGGATTTCGCCACAGGGACTGGGACTGGGAGGGGGCCCTCACCGCCCTATGGAAAGAGTAAGGCAACACAGGTGATCCAGCCCTGGGCACTGGGCTCACCCAGGGGTGAGCCCTTGCAGCTCAGGTTGCCTGGCTGAGTCAAGGCTTCCCACCGTGAGTTTAACCAGGTTAATTACATCTTGCCCCAGTGCTGCCAAGCGTTGGGATGACGGTGTCAGGGTGCTTGAGCACAGGTCGTGTCCTGCAGCTGCTCTGGGCTGGCAGGTGCTGCTGGACTACCCTACTCTCCACATACGACTGTGCTTCATGGCAGGAGTGCTTCCATTTGCTTTGCCTCAGCAGGTATTTGCCATGTTTGGGAAAGAGTAGGGGACACATTTGGATGCAAAAGCCTGTTCTTGCCTTTTGTATGATTTTTCACATGTGTGGCAAAACACCCTGTGCTGGGAGGTTGAGGGAGTGGGTGATACAAAGGTTATCATTCAGTTGCCTGCCCCTGGGCACCAAGTGCGCTCTGAGCTGCTGTCTGCCCACTGCCCAGCATGGGCAATCAGGACCTATGAGAGATGACCCTTTGGCCTGGTGGCGTGAGACAGCCCATGGAGTTTCCTCTGGAGTGGTGGTTTAATCATAAGAAATGACAGGCATCATCAGATGGATACCTGCTCCAGAGCACCGTGTGAGACAGCCACCTGGAGGGGAAAGGCCCTGGCTGGGAGCAGGAGATGCCTGTGCAGACAGTGGCAGCCAAGGTCACCTCCTGACATGTATAGTCAAAGAGTCTTGAGTGAAGTGAGGAGCCTCAGCATCATCAGCAAGTGCTCCATGGGAGTGGGGAGAGGTTTCATCTGGGAAGCACAAAACCAGGGTGATGCCTGGGATGCCGTGTGGCAGCATGCACTCACCCGGCTGTGCAACAGGTAGGTGGGGAGCATATAGGTGGGAAAAAAGGAAAAAGGGAGGTTTTGATGTTAGCAGGAGGGGAAAAAAAAGAAAATATAGCCCTCAGCTGCTGCACTGGGAAGGAAAAAAATGAAGGTGCTTGGCTGACCAGGAGGAAAGGGGTACATCCTAAGTACATCCTAGTACATCCTAAGGGGAGCTGTGTTCCTGTCAATTTGTCCAGCCTTCACATCTCTTTGGAGGGGACAGATGTATCTCTTCCTGCCACCTGCCCTGTCCTCAAAACATTCCAGTTCTAGAGAAAAGCTGAAAATAAGCCATTGGTAATGTACTTTTTTTTTCCAAATTAAGTTTGGAGTAAGATGTAAAGTTATTACCACTGCAGGCAAGTTCTTCAAGTTGCTGTAACAATTATCTTGCATAGTGGGTTTTTTTTTTTCCAAATATGTACTAGGCTACTATGAGTTGTATGAGCTGTAAGCCTAGACCAGTTTTTTTGTCCTCTGAGACATGCTACTGTAGCTTCCCAGGCAGTGCTGAAAGCTTGGATGTGTCCTTAAATACATTGTTGCTCCTAAAAGAAGGTGCTCCTGGTATAATTACCAATGTGTATAAAGCGATGTCATGTTCATTTTGCACGGCTTCTTTGTAGACCAGTGGGGTGTTTTTGCTCTGCAGCCCACTGGATATTCCCCTAGTAGGTGCAGATCCTGTTGGCAGTGTCTTGAAAATTATGAGGCTCAAATTGTGAGCTTGTTCAGTGCCTGCATCACAGCCCTGGATTTTTGCTTACACACTGTTTTGAGCTCTGCAGCTGCAGTCCTCATCCCTGTTTACCAGTCACCAGTATTGATGATTTCTACTTCAAGCTTTTTGCTATGCTTGCTCACAGGAGCAGTGAAGCTGGGGGAATGAAGGAGCCCCTCCGACTCCCTGGACCTGGCACCATTCTGCTACTGCCAGAGCTGCTAAACCTCAAGCCTGTCTTGGTAGCTGTGAAGGGCCAACCTTACAAAATTACCGAAGCACCTTTGGATGCTGATTTTTAGCTTTTAGATATGTACATCCATTTGACTATCTAGCTCTAAGTATTTAGCACCCTCTGCAAGGGGGACTTTGGCTTGGTACTGCCTTGTTATACTTAGTATTCTGGCCAAAGGTCAGAGTCTTCTTTGGCGGTTTACCCTCCCAAAATAAGAGAGCATGCTAATAGGAAAAATAATCCAACACCAAATCAAACAAGGCATGAAAAGCCATAGAAAAAACGGTGTCTTCTTCCAGCAGATCTGCTCTCTGAATATATTTAGTCAGATCTACTGAATCTAATGACTAGTCTAAGCCTTTACTGTCTTTATTCCACTTAGTCCCAGAGAGCCAAGACCTGTCAGTGAGAGCAGGCTCAATTCCCTTCCTCCCTGAGCATCAGCAGATGTGCTGGCTTAGCTGTAGGAAGAGCCAGGCTTGGCCACAGTGGTGCCTTGGGCTGATAAGAGAGAAGAGGCTTTGCTACGGGATGCCCTGGTCTCCTGAGAGCACAGAAGGCTGATGGGAGGCAGTGATGCTTTTTCTCCCTGGAAGTAGAGCAGCTTTGCCCAGGAAGGCCCTTAGATCTGCTACTTGGGGAGCCTTTCCAGAGCCTTTGTGCTCACTGCTTAGTGGCAAAAAAATATCTGCAGGGCAAGCCTTGTTGGGGATTAAAAAAATGGTTATGGCCTCAATTTCAACAAATGTTTAAGTATATGCTTAACCTGCATCAGTAGCCACTCTGATGTGTTTTGCTGAGGCTGAGCCTCTGTCTCAGAGTCCAGACTCACCACAGAGTCACTGATTGGGGTGATGCTTCTGCATCCCATGGGCTCAGTCTGGAGGGGGGATGTTTGGGGTGATGCTGGCAGGCACCTGCCAATGAGCAGGAGAGGCGCCTGCAGCTCTTGGGGAAGGACTGAAGACAACATGACGGCATAGATATGGCAGGGGAGTGTGGACAGTCAGGGAGAGACTGCAGTATCTGAGCATGGGTCAGAGTTAGGACACTGAGCCCTAAGAGCAGACTGCTGCCGTGCTGGAGAAGTGCAAAGAAGCCTGTGGGGAGTGCAAGGAGCTGCTGGGTCTGGTCTGTACGTGAGCTTTTCTCAGAGACAAATAAAGCAAGGAACTGATCGATGGTGCTGTACAGTTTTACCTTCTTTGAACTGAGCTAAGATCCCCACACAGTCCCTGCTGTGCCTATGCAGGCTGGAGGAGTGGAGCATGGTGGGGGCAGTCAGCAGTCTGGAGGGTCAAAGGAGCATTTGGCAGAGTGAAAAACACTGAGGGCAGGAGGAGAGATTTTCCCCTCTTCTTCCCCCCACCAGAAACAGCAAGGCTCTGCAGCACCAGACAGGGAGGGCAGAGTGAGCCCCTTCCCCTCCATCAACCCTCTTCCCCTCCATCCAATCAGACGCAGCTGGAGAAACCTGGTTGCTCACATCTCTGTGGTCCCCATGAGCAAACCTTTGCCTGAGATGCTGCTGGCTTTGGCACTTTACATGCAATGCAATAGAACCATCACCTCCCAGCATGGCCCTCTTCTAAGGAAGGCTCACTGCTCCTCCTGTACCAGCTCATGGCTGGAAACCTATTTGATTTCCTGCTGCCTGTCACCCTTGCACAGATGCTCAATTACAGCTTCTTAATCTCCTTTCCTCTGCTCGTCCCAGCTGTGTTTGTCTGGCTTGGTGTTAGTGCACTGGCCCTTCCCAGGGGACCGGAGCAGAGCATGGAGGGGCTGGGTAGCACAAGAGGGGCTGATGAAGCATCTAGGTCTAAGCAGGCAGCATTGTGCAAATGCTGCTGTGACTAGATCCTTCTAGAGCTGAATGGCTTTGTGTTTGATATTTCGAGGTGGAAAGATTGTTTCCAGAGCTTGGAACCAGCTGTGGTTTTATTGTAGCTTGGTGGCAATATACTTGATCACAAGAATGAGCCCAGCTCCCTCTCCTGGGAAGAGGGTTCCTTCCCATCTGCTGCCATTGTCTTTCCTGACACAGCCCAGTCACCCTCTTTATGGATTTGAGGTGCAAAACAGTCAGCAGCATTAGCTTGATTTAGTAGCATGCAGCTGGGTGTGGGGGACGGTGAATGCACATTCACATCCATAAAACACATCTGCAGATGTTAAAGAGGTCTCTTCTGCCTTGTCCTGCCAGAAAGCCGTCCCGGAGGTGGCTGCTCCTCGGGCTTCTACAGGAATGGTAAGAGCTTCAAGAGTGGTGCTGCAAAGCCAGGGAAATGCTGCTGGATGGGTGAGATCAGTCTGCACCCTGCCTTGCTTACCTGTGTCTGGCTTTGCTGCACTTCTCTTGAAGCCAGCTGGCACTCTGGGGGAGTCAAGCTGCCAGTTCTTGGCCTGCTGAAGTAAGCAGGGTGAGATTTTTGAGCAGCATGTGAAGGCTAATGAATGAAAATCATTTGGTGTGTGTAACAGCAACACATCTTCTCAGCCCTCTGTACGAAGCTGTTTGTTCATAACAAATGTTATGACAGGCTGGAGCAGTTCCTCTTCTTTAATCAGAGGAGAGAGTGACATAACAAGTACTTTTCCTCTGCTTTAATATAATGATAGTGGCTTATGAGTAAAGTAGGCTTTTAGGGTTGTGTTCGTGCTTGTACAGCTGAAGCATTGATGTTCCCTGGGTTGGAAATGTCCCTGTTGTAACGTGCTCAGGTGAGTGGGCAGGCTGCACTTCACCTCATTTACAGGGCAAAACACTCAGGGCTCCAGGCTTTAGAAACTCCTGTGTTGGGCTGGACCCAGACCAGTATTAGAGACAGGCTTGGCCTTTCTGTGGGGCTGACAAGATGATGAGCCAAGACCAAGCCTGGCATCTAGGACATGGGCCAGTTCAGATCCCCAAGCCCAGAAATGTGTGTGAGGCTCTTTCTGAACTGCCTAGGGAAACCTTGGGCTCAGTATCACTTGAAGTTCAATCCCAGATGTCTCCTGGGACTCAACATCACCTTATGATGGGTCCAAGACATCTTCTGGAACCTGCAGATGGGTGTTGGTCATGCTTTGAGCAAGGTACTCAGTGACCACGGTGCAGTGTTCATGGAAGGTGTCACACTGTGCTGAGCAGCTTCGGAAGGAGCCTTCTGGGTGGTGGAAGCTCTGAAGGCTTATGAAAAATGCAGCTACTTCCAGATTTGGTTGGAAATGGAGCTGAACCACATCCTGCTACTGGTACTTGAGCCCTTTATTGGATCTAAGCTCAAGCCAAGTGATTGGGAGCAATAGCCATCTCATAAGCTTCTTATGAGGATGAGCCACTAAAGGAACAAAAGTCTGTGGCACATTAAAGGAGAAGCATATGTCTGGAGGGAGGCCAGTCCAGTCCCTCTTCCCATGATGTCTTGGGCAAGCGAGGCCTTTCCTTGGTGGTCTACAGATATTCAGAAGAGATTTCTGCCCTCCTCAGTTACCTTCTGGAGCAGCATGTGGGCTTTTGTTTCAGGGCTTTGATCCCTTGCTCTTCAATGATCAGTTCTTTTCACTTTCTTTCCCTCTAGGATCATGGATCGAGACACACAGGGTATGCTCAAGTCTCCAGTGCCCTTCCTACTAGGGCACAGCCTCTCCAAGGATGGCATGGACTCTTTCAGCAAGCATTTTGAGACCATCATGGAGTCCCATCGAGCCAAAGGCACATCTTATACCAGTCTGGACTCCATTGACATCCTTTCCTCCCCAGCCCGCACCCATGGGACCTTTTTTACTTTTGACCTTCCAACCCTCACACCAGAAATACAGGGACAAATCCGAGACAGCGCCAAGCTGATTGAGGAGAACTTTGCTCCTCTGGCTCATGTGGAGCCGGACTCTGGGACCAGTTCAGCCACAGATGCCCCCTGGACAGAGAGGGAAGAGGAGCGGGGAAGAAGACGGAAGGGTGCTCAGCATAGCCCTTGCCACTCAGTGGACAGCTTTGGTACTCCCTTGGCCTCCAACATGAGGTGAGTGACCCAAATTGCTTGGTGTCCAGCTGGACCACCAAGGCTTGATGTGGAGCCTAATGCTGAGGTCTGTTTTGCCCCCAGAGTGTAACCTGTGTTGTTGGAGAAGTGTCAGGACTGTGTGTGCTGGATTTTCTGGGCAGTGGCTGATCAAGCCAGTGATCACCATGCTGTTGTGGTAGGCATGTTGATGAGAGCACAACTCCTTTTTCATTTTTGCCAGCTTTTTAGGTGCTAGAGGGCTGTGAGGTTTCCTCCAGCCAAGCAAGCAGGGAGTCCCAGGACTTCAATCCTGTGGTGGTTTCCATTGCAGGACAGTTCGGCATCCATGGTGGCTATGGGGAGAGGCCAGTCAGAAGTTAACTACCAGTAGAAATTCAACAGCCTTTCCCTGCTGGGGGCTGTGTCCCTTGCCATCTGAGTAGCAGCCTCTTGTTTCTTGAGCTGTTGTCCTGGCCTCCTGAACCTCCTCAGCCTTGTTTATACTGGGAGATGAAGGGCAGAGATGAGGACAGCCCACCAGAGGCTTGCTCCAGGCCTGTGTGCAGCTGGGCTCGGGATGGCTGCCCCATGCCTGGGGAGATCTCTAGTGGAGTGGGCTGGGGCAGCTCAGCCCCACCACTTCCAATCTGTCCCTGTGTGAGTCCATGTGCAGGCTGAGACACCTTCCTGCACTCCTCCCTCTTCCAGCATGGTCTTGTGCTGAGGCACCTGTAATATGGCAGTTTGGTAGGCTGCATCTTTTCCACACTCATTTGGACTGTGGGCAGGTCAGGTTTGGATGTCAGATCTGGTCCAGTGGTTTAGCTGCAGAGTTGGTAGCTATTGGAGTACCTGGTGTCTCATGCATGCCAGGGCTGACCTTCCTGTTTTCATTGCCTCCATGCAAGGTCTCTCTGCCCAGTGACCTTTTGTGCAATGCCAGAGCATCCTGAATCCTTCATCTACTTTCTAGGCTTAGGCTTTGATCTTTTCCACACCAAACCGATGTCACTTCTGTTCACAGTCTGTGCCATCCTTGTAGGCTAGGTTTGTGCTGTAAAACTAGTCATTTCTGGGAGATACGAGGCAGTGAAGAGTGGCAGTATCCAGCCATGGTCAGTGCTCTCTGCAGGAAGAATTGGCTTCCTATTCCTTTGCCAAGGCAAGGGACTGAAACAGAGCACCCTGGAGAAACTGAGAGAACAGTATCTGACTTACAGATGACATGGGATGCCATTGTACCACAGCAACAGCGCCACAGGGGATGGGGAGATGTGAGGGTGCAAAGACACAACTGGCAGCAGGGATGACAATGAGGTGACTTAACAGAGGTTATTTCTCACTGGTTTATAGTCAGTGGAACACAGAGCATGCTGGCAGTGCTGAGGACACTGCAGCACTGTGCTTCCCTCCTAGCTCAGGCTTCAGAGCAGTGCTTGGCACAGGCTATGGAGGTGTATTGTGTATCCCCTAAGCTGCCCTATATCTTTTCTGAGCTCACCTTTGCTGAGCCTCTTGTCTTCTACTCTTCCAGCAGGACTACCTCTGGTGGCAGGGGAATGCAGGGGAAACCCAGCTGCAGGCCCCACTGTGCTCCCTGGACTGGGGACTCTGAGGCTTGGGCTTCCCATTGTGCCATAAGCTCCAACCTCACTTCTGTTACACATGCACACAGAGTCCCAGGCAACTATCTTTCCTCATTTAGAAACAATTCCCTTGGTTATCAGTAGGTTCCTACATAGCTCTTCATTTTATCCAGTTCAGGTCCTGTTTCTTGTCAATCTCTTGGGCTACAGGTTATGTTCAGACCCACCATGCTGCCCTGCTGCAGCTGAGCCAGTGCCCTGTCTCCAGCAGAGGCTGCAGGAAAGATGATGAGAAATGAGAAGTGGGAGAACAGGGCCCAACAAGGAGCAGCTCAGCTCTCTGCTCCCTGATGTGGAGTGAACCTCCCCTCACAGTCTCCACAGGCAATGGGGAGAGAGGCAGGTGTGGTTGGGATCTGCCATCTTGTGCAGTGGAAATGAGTGGAGATTGGGACTGGGAACAGGAACTAGGCTGGGAAGGCATGTGGCACCAGGGTCTGAGACAGCCCATCGTCTGCAGGGTCAGTACTCAGGACATAGGGCTTTCTGGGAAGGGAGGGGTCCAAGAAGTTTCCTCTTCCACATAACTGGTGCCATCAGCTTTCTAGACTCTGAGTGGAGCCAACCACAAAGCGGAAGCTTCCCCCTTAGTTTGAGGTAGAAGTGTCTGTGCTGATTGCTCAAAGATTCTCATGAACTGGAACCGGCAGATCCTGATGCCTGGCAAGGCTGATCTTCTGGAGCAGAGGGTATCCTTGTAATGCTCCCACTAAGCGGTAGTTAATGGGAATTGCTGAGGAAAACTAAGGAACCTCTGCATCTGTTGTAATGCAACATTACCTGTGCCAGCAGGGCCAGAGCAAGGCATTTGCCACTGCCCAGGGTCACTGCAGAGTCACAAGCAGTACAGACTGACTGCCACCAGTACAGATGGGACCCCGGGCAGGGGGACTCTGCGGTGGAGACTGTGCTTTACACTGTCTGTCATTCTCAGGGTTGGCAGAGGTGCAGTCTCAAGCTGCAGGGCTTCTGTACAAGTGATGTGGTGAACTGGTGGTGAACACCAGTGGGTCTGGACCTGTGCTGTCCTGCAGTTGTCCTCCTCCTTGTGCCCTCAAAATCTTTGGTGTTAATCGTTGCAATGCTTGGGGTTGGAGTCTGGGCTGGAGATGGCCCTGCATCCTGTGACTTTTTGCCTTCCTTGATGCCAGGGATGCATTGCTGGGGATGTGTGGTGTCCCGTGCAGCCAGCGGCCTTGGTTCATGCAACCTTGTTGCTCACACCAAGGCTCTGGTGTCCCTCGGCACACCATAGTCTGAGACCACACTTTTATCTTGACCTTGTATGTGTAAAATATGTCTAAGTGCAGACCCAGAGAAGCCTCCCTGGGTGCTGGGATGCATGCACCTACTGCAGCAGGCTAGATTGAAAGGGAGGGAGCAGTGGCTGAACACCCTCCCCACCACCCCCAGCAGGACACCTCACAGTGGTGGGCACACCCCAGCATGGGGCAGAGGCTCTGTGAATAGTTTATCACCCCATTTGGGCAAGAGGTGAGCTGCTGAGTTGGCTGAGCAGAGGACTGCAGTTAAAGCAGTCTATTCCTGTGGCTACGACATTGACCCACAGAGCATGTGTGGAGGCATAGCCCCCCCAGGGCTGGGGGGTGTCCTTCCGGACAGGCAAGGCTGGCCAGGGACAAGATGCAGTGCTGGCGAGATGTCGGGACAGGAGCAGGGCAGGAACCGGGACAGCCCTGGGGACTGCAGGGAGTCGCTTCTGTGGTGGCAGTCAGACTTCTGCAACTGCAGGTCCAAATTGCAAGACTTGGCCAAGCTTCCGGGTGCAGGCAGGTGCTCAGATCACCTGGCTTGCCCAGTCCTGTACACGGGCAGCCGGGGCTGCCGGCCCACAGGCAAAGCAGTGCAGGCTCTGGGGCACCAGTCCTGGAGGGATGTAAACGGGAAAACTGAATCTCTCTGGAGGTGTAAGCCCCATGAAATCCAGCTGCCCAACTTCCATCCTACTGCCATGGAGCCAGCCTTTGGCCAGGCACAGCCGTGCCGGTCCCCGAGGGGTGCCCGCGGAGGGAGGGGACGTGACACGCCCCCCGAGCGGGGCAGGCTCTGCCGGGACCTCATAGGGGCACGCCTGCTGTGGGACAGGAGGAAGGGCAGGCAGGAGAGGCAGCATCAAAGACGGGGCCGCAAACTGCCTGAGGAAAAGGGCCAGGCAGCACGGCGAGGGGCAGCATGCCCGGAGCCTCGCTAGAGGGAGTTCAGCCCTGGAGCTGCGGCTGCGTGGGAGGAGCGGGAGCCCGCGGGGCTGGGGCTGTCCCGGGCGAAGGATGCGCCGGCACTCCGAGCTGCGTCCCTGCCAGACCGCGGCCGCTGGCGAGTGCTGGAGTGGGGGGCCTGCCAGACAGCTCCGCTGCTGTTCTTTGTAAGGTCCCTTTTGTTACTGCAGTCGGGGAGCCGGTGCCCCTCCCGGGGCCAGCGCAGGTCTTGTCATCTGGCCCGAGCTCCCTGGTGGCACTGGGCAAACTGGTGAGATGGTGCACTGAAGGGCTGTGCACAGTTTGGGGCCCCGTGGGGTGGATTCAGGGTGTTATGCGGGAGATTGAGGGTGAGACCACCAGAGGGGAAGGAGGGCAATGAGGAAAGCATGGAGACAGGGGAAGGAAGGTATGGGGTGGGCTGGGGTGGGATCACAGTAGGGGGATAAGGCTAGAGAAGAGGATGAAGAGGTCTCTCCGCAAGCACTGGCACAGCAAGAAATGAAGCACAAACCTGGGGGGATTTTTTTCCCATGCATTTCCATGTTGAGCCATGAAGGCCAGCAGGAGTTAGACATAGGACGCATCAGCCCTCCACAGCATAGAGGATGGGGGCAGTGGATCCCAGGGATAGCAGTCTGCCTGCAGAGGCATGAGCAACAGCACATACCTGTGGGATGCAACCCCATGTGTCAGGTGTTAATTCAAGTTTTCAGATCTGACTCAGAGTCCCTAGGCTGGGCTTGGCCCAAAAGTCTGAGAGACCTAGGTTTTCCTGCGCTGACCCCATGGCATCTGTGTCTCTGAAGGAGAAGACAGCCCTCCACCCAGCAAGTGAGTAACTGGATTTTAAAACTCTCAGCTAGCTCCAGAAATTGTTTCGTGGGATTGCAGTGTCAGTCCCTGTCCTCTGTAGGAGCAGTTGTTGCCCCTCACAAGAGAGGCTAGTGGGATGGGGCGATGGAGGACAGGTAGACATCTCCAGAGAGGGCTGGTGCTGCAGGGGAGGTTCTGGATGTCTGCAGAGAAACAGGACTGAGGAGGGGCACAGTTGCCCAAAGTTCAGTCCTACCTCAGTCTGTCAGCAGTAACGCTGGTGGGTACTGCTGTGACTGGGTGATTTGAGGACCATGTTGGACTCAACAGCTGCCAGAAAGGAGCACCAGCCCCGCCTGTGGTTAGAGGCTGGCCTGGCTGACCTTCAAGTGTCCTCCCAGCCCTAACTTCAATTCTGTGAGGAATGAACCAGCCCAGATCTTGGCTGTCATAAATCAAAGTCGCTCCACTGAGACCAGTGGAGGGAGCTGCGTTTATTTAGCTCAGCCAAAGATCCAGTCTGGTACATTCTTAGCAGCAACATTAGGCAGGCTGGGTTCACTTGGCGGAGGCATTGGGCATCCAGCCATGCATGTGGGGCTTCGGGAATTGAGAGCATAGTGCTGCTCTGCCCTATACACGTGTCCCTTGTGGACTCGCACCAGGCTCCTTGCTATGTCCCTTCATGGCACAGGATGAAAACAGCCCATGCAGAGAACAAGAGGCATTTCGATTGTGGTTGAAGGCCTTGAGTTTCCTACAGCAGGTGTCTCACCTGGAAACATGTCAGACAGGACCTGAACGGCCCAGGAGCTCAGCTGAGCCACCCGCAGCTGAAACTGATAGCAGTTTCTGGTCCCAGCCTGTTCCCAGGGATTCTTTCCTCTCCAGCTCCTGGGGACAGATTGTTGGTGCAGGAAGAGTTCCACCATGCAGATACATCCCTGGCTGGCAGCCAGGAGCTGGAGGTCAGCCCCCAGTCCTGGTTTTGCAGAGCTAGTGCTTATTGCTGCTCCACATCCAGGAGAGATTTGCTTGTGGTTGCTGGTAGCCACGTGGTGCTGAGTGAGTTTAGTTGATGGTGTCAAGGTGGAGAGGATATCAGGACTCCTGCAGTGACACAGTGCATTGCAGCCAGGGAATATGCTGTGATCTGTGCTGCTGGGCTCCGATAAGTTGGCCAGGAGGAGTACTGGAGTGAGGTGATGATCCAGCTCCAGGAAAGAAAGGAGTGTTTGGCCCTGAGAAAGAACATTTGGGCCCTGGAGAAGCACCTGGCCTCAGAGAAGGAGTGTGTGTGGTGCGGTGGCCCTGAGCAGGACCATGGTCTTGCAGCAGCTCCCCAGGCCTGGAATCACAACGTGGTTCTTCTGCTGAGCTGGGGTGGGAGATGGTCAGTGAAGAGGATCTATTCCAGGGCAAGCCCTGATCTGGACCACATGCCTTCCTTGCAGAGACCCCCAGAAGTGCCTTGCTGTGGCTGACACAGGTGCTGAGGACTTGGGCTCTCCAGCAAACACGTCTGAGGTGACAGGGGGATCTGTGCTCCTGATGATATGAGTGGTGGCAGCAGGGAGAGGGATGAGCAGCACTGGGTCTGCTCGGGCATGACTTATTTCAGGCACACTAAGGATACTTGTGCAATACCAAATTTGATCTTTGTTCCTTAAGTGTGTACCTAATGTAAAAATTATTATCTCAGTGTTTCTTCAAGCCAAACTAAAATGTCACTTTACAAAGTACACTAAAAAACCCACCCTGAGACATTAGCTCATTGGCAAGAAAATTAGCATCATCTCAGTTGCCTCAGACATGGACATGTCTCTTGCTTTGCTCTCCATTTGCTTGAGGATTGGCCTCTTGGTTTTCTCTCTGTTAAGCTGCACATTGTCCAAGCCAGCTGGGGCATTGAGTGGTGACAGACAGGCGCCATAAGGGGGGCACTCTGAGTCTATTGAGGCTGATTGTCCATATTTAACAGCATATTTAACAGAGAGTGGCTTGAGTGATGGAAGAAAACCTATTGCATCTCATGGTTGGGTTGTGCCTCATCCTGAGACAAGGTTATGTTTTATGATGTAAAACCCCAAATCAGTATGGGCACTTGGTGAGGGAGGGAACAGCAGATCCTGCTGGTAGAGCTACTTTGAGACCCAAGCCTGGAGATCATTGCATGCCCAGAAGCAAGGCAAGAATTGCAGTCACTGGTTTGGAGCCTGCAGGGACATACAGGTTTTGAAGGACAAGACAGAATTTGTAAGTGGCCCCATGCCTGGATGCTCGGCACTAGGTAGGAGGTAGAAAAGCTGAGGACCACAGGTTGGGAAGAGAGGTCATGGGAGGAGACTCAGAGCTCTGGTTTGTCCCTGGGGGCTTCAGGAACCAGCTGTGTGAGGGAGGACAACTCTCAGGCAGGACAGGCAAGGTCCAAAATCATATCAATAGTTCTAGTGATGGTGGTTAAGAAGAATTAAAAGATCTTCAGAGGATGACTGAGCAGCCTCTTGATCTGGAGGTGCAACTGGGGCATGGATGGCTTTGGGTTTTGTAGCTCAGTCGGTGGCTGGAAAAGCACCATTGGAGCTGCTGGGCTGGGAAAGGAACAGTGCCTGTGCCCTTGTGATAGCAGATGAAGAGTTTTAGCAAAAAATACAGTCACCACAGCCCATGTCTGGCAGGTGCCAGTTGCTGGAATGGATTCATCTCCTCTGCTTCTGGGAAGCAAAGTGTCTGTGACCTCTGTCCTTGGTTGAGGTCACAGTGACCGCAGCCATGCAAGGAGCTGAAGTGGGCCCGAGGTGTGTGCCCAGCACTGGCCCAGCAGCACCTTTGGATGTGGCTCTGTTTTGGGAGAAGTGTTTTTTAGGCAGGTGAGAGGTTTGCACACAGGATGGGGTGTGCTGGTGATGTGGACAGGGATGCTGGAAGCTGCCTGCCCGGCATAGCTCCCCAGAACAGGGAGACTCAGACCTGGTGAGCTCCTAGTGACCTTGTGACCATTCTCGTGGCTGCTTCCCCTAGGGTGGCATGGGGTGATGGATAGGCTCTCTGGGGAGGACTGAAGCCAAGTGGGCACAGATCTGCCCTGGGCCACCTATCCAGGTCTTACCGTAATCACTGCCTGGCACTGCTGAGCTCAGCGGTGGTCCAAGCCAAGTGCATCTCCCTAAGGATTTGCGGAATGTTGGAGCTGCTTTTGCTTTTGCTTTCATCTGACCCACGGGTTTGAATGCAGAGCAGCTTCCCCTGCTGCACACCGGCTGGGGGAGCCCCCCAGGACACTGCCACGCCTGTCAGTGCTGCAGAAGGCTCCTCTGGGACAGGCAGGACTGAGCAGAAAGGAGGCTTGTCCTTCTTGAAAGAAGCAGAGCCTCAAGGAGATTGGCCTGGGTAATTGGCTCAGGAGAGCAGGCCTCTTAAAACTCAATTAGAGACTTTTAAAAATAAATCAGACTGGAACATTGCAAGGGCTGCCAGAAAATTTGGGCGAGGTCAGAGTTGCTTAACGTTCCTTGTTGATTAGATTCAACCAGCTTTTAGTTGGGATAACTTCTGCACGGCTGAGTCAGATTGCTTCAGGGGCCAAGTGTCTCCTAACGTGGCCATTTAAGGCATGGTGGGCTGAGAGCTGATGGGCAGCCTGGAGAAGACAGTATGCTCCACTGTGAACTGGGAGGCCAGGGGGTTTTTCCTTCATCTTCACGCTCTGCCTCGGCTTTGCTGTTTGTGTAGTACTTTGAAGTGAGTGGGTGGGAAAAGGTGAACGAAGAAATTACAGTTGTCTTGTCTCGGATAGAAACTGTGCTTGCGAGCAGCACGAGGAGTTTGTCCAGATTAAAAAATGAGTGTAGATCTGTAGGACAGCATGTGATGTGCACATGTTTCTGCTCCAAGTCTCCACTACAGCTGAGCTTGGCAGAGCCTGAGCCCACACATACAGTTTAACAGGCTCAGAGTGGGGGACTTTGAAGCAGTTGTACTTCAACAGCTCTCCAGTTTGAACGTGGATTTGGGTGCCTTGATCCTGTCATCCATCACCCCACCTCTCCTCCAGCTGCATCCCCAAACCTTCCCTTAGCTCCCATCCCTGACCTTGGAGTGTCTCTGACCAATGTTGTTCATCCTGGGTCCCAGCAGCGAGTAGCTAGTCTCCAAAGCAGAGTGAGGAACCTGCATTTCCTGAGAAGCTGAACAAGCAGAGGATCTGTAGGCAGGCTAACACGGAGTGCCCCTTCCCATTGCAGTGACCACCCTCAGAGCCAGCTGGTTTCAGACTCAGAGTCGGAGATGGACAGCGTGGAGCATCTGGTCCTGGGCAGTACGGACACCCTTTCCAATGGGCACAAGGCTGACCTGGAGGCTGCCAAACGCCTGGCCAAGAGGCTCTACAACCTGGATGGCTTTAAAAAAGCAGATGTGGCTCGCCATTTGGGGAAGAAGTACGTGTGGGTATTAGCAAGGAATGTTCCATTCTGCAAGAATCTCACCTGCACCTGTGGTGCACCCACAGCTGCCACCCTTGCGGGGTGCCAGGCTGGCAGGGAACAGCTGGCAGGCCCTCACAGCCCACTCCCCATGACTGCTACATCTGCACCAGGTGTTACCTCTAAAGGTCTTAAAACCTAAGAGACATCCAGATTTTGGTACTTTCCTGTCATGACTGCATCTTGGATGTTTCAGTAGGGGGTTGGGTAGGGGGGTGGCTAGCTGACCTCTCGTGGGCCCTTCCAGCTCTACTTTCTCCATTTTTTCTTACATGCCCAGTATTCCCATTGGATTTGTGGGTGACTTCTCTGAGTTTCATGGGAGCATGGGGTGTGTCTGTCCTCAGCACACCTCCTGCAACCCTAGGGAGTTCCCAGTCTCCTAGAATCTACCCAACTCCTGTGTGCCTTTGGCTGTCCCCACAGTTTGGTCGATCCCAATCTTACCCTCCCCGTTTTCTATTTCAGCAATGAGTTCAGCAGGATGGTGGCAGGGGAATATCTGAAGTTCTTCGTGTTCACAGGGATGAGCCTGGACCAGGCTCTCAGGTCAGAACTGAGTGTGTGTACATGTGCGTGTGTGTGGTGGCCACCAAAGCAGGGTCCCAACAGACCATGCCTCTGCAGCAATGCAACCACACAGAGCAGGAGCAGGCAGAACCCATGACTCCCCACCTGGAAATCCTCTTACCTCTTAAATAGAAGAGGGTGATTCCTAAGGTGATCTCTGAGCCACACAATCAAGAAAGAACATACCTGGTCTTAACTCAATGGTCAGTGCAGTCAGATGACAGTCAGGTTCACCTAGGCCTGGCTTTCCAGGTCTTGAACTCAAATCCTTCTGTTGTTATGCCCACCTCCTTTCCCAGTGTAGCTCCTGGGACTGTCTGTAGGTCTCTGTGATGTGCCAGCAGGATGTGGTCCTGTGGGCTTGGAGTTGGTTGGGAGGGAGAGATCTGAAACAGTGGAGCTTCATCTAGCACACAGGGAGGTCTCCAAACCAGAAAGCACAGCTCCATTCCTGCACAAGGTGGGTTGAAGAAACTGCTGTGAGCTTCATGTATGACCAACACTGCTGCTGCTCTTTCAGGTACTTTCTAAAAGAGCTGGCCTTGATGGGAGAGACACAAGAGCGAGAACGAGTGCTGGCTCATTTTTCGCAGCGCTATTATGAGTGTAATCCCAATGCCATCCCTTCAGAAGGTAAGAAACTGTGCATGTCTCTGTGCGTGTGTGTGTGTGTGTGTGTGTGTGTGTTTTTCAAAGGAGTCTGTGTGTTTGTCAGCTCAGTCAAGGTGTTCAAACTGAAACTAGAGAGCAGACTGAGAGCCTATACTGACACCTTAGAAGATAGCCGTGGTTACGGAGATGTCATTTCCCTCAAATGACAGCTGCTTAGACTTTTGGGTTTTTAAGCCTGCTTTGATTGGATGACGCATAATTAGGACTCAACCCATCCTTACTTCTGACCTTGAGCAGATTAGCACAGGAAGCAAGAGATGGCCCTCCTCACCAAATAGACCTCAGCTCTCAGACCCTCAGCTCAGGGAATATCCAAGTGAGAAAACCCGTGTACCTGACACTTGGGGAGCACAGACACACACTTCGTACCATTTCACATCTTTGCACCTCTCCTGTGTGTGTTCACTTGCTGGGTCTGCTCTGGGCTGGCTCTGGGACAGGTGAGGTTTGGGCTGCCTGGCTGGCAGAGGGCTGTGCTGGTCCTATCTTGCCATGCTAGGAACTCTGCAGGATAAGTTATAGCATCACCGCCTGGCTGTAGGGGCTGGAGGGTTTGTATGCTCAGGTTTGGGGCCAGTTTTAATACAGTGGCCTCCTAACTACTTGCCCTCATGCTGCCATCACTACACTGACTGCTGTGTGCTCCTTGTGCCCAGGACAGGAGGAGGGGGCTCAGGCCTATTTTGGAGGCTCAGAGCCCCCATGCCCTGCCTGAGATGCCAAGGGTCTGGAGCACTGGCTGCAGGGCTGAGGTGGGGGCTCTAATTCCTGTCCTGTGCTTGTGCTGCAGATGGAGCCCACACGCTTACCTGTGCCCTGATGCTGCTAAACACAGATCTGCATGGACATGTAAGTTACCACTGCCATTGTCCCAGTCTGATCCCTGTCTGACCCCACTACCCTGAACCATAGGTGCTGGGGCAAGAGTGAGGACTTGAAAGGACAGAGCCACATGAGCAGAAGGCATGGGACCCTGGGCCCACAAGCACTGGTCACCCTTAACATGTCTGATGAGGAGAGAGGAGACAGGCTGAATGAGAGGAGGAGCTGGTGAAGGAGAGAGGGGAGCTTTGGGGGAGACTTGATGAGCTGGAAAATGTAGAGGTGGAATGAGGACAGAAAGTGGACAGGGAGAGAAAATCGGAATGAGACTCCAAAAGCAGCTGCCATCAGGAGTGGAGAGACTATGTCAAACTCTTGGAGCCTATGTAAAGACAGCAGCTTCCCCATACCTGCAAGCAGCCTCCCTGATACCTGGCTGGTCCCTCACCCTTCTGCAGAGATGGATGTCTGTTCCTGGGCTGTGGGACCTGCTGCAGCCAAAATTGACCTCTGTCCCAAATGTAACCCCCACATTTCTCTCTCCCTGGCTCCCCCAGAATATTGGGAAGAGAATGTCCTGCTCTGACTTCATTGGCAACTTGGAGGGACTCAATGGAGGCACTGACTTCCCCAAGGATTTGCTCAAGGTAAATTCAATTGTTCTCCCTGGCCAGCCAAGCAGCAGGAGCAAAAGTGAGAGCTTTGGGCTGGATCACATGGGGATGCTGTGAATCACACTTGGATCACACTGGGATGCTATGAATGCAAGATGCACTTACATGCAAGAACAGTGATGGTCCCTGGGCCTACAGTTTTCCTCCTGCCTTGCTGAGGGGAACATGGGCTGTCTTGTTCTCCCAGAAGGACACTGGAGGTCCGACTGGGGTCCTGATTCCCTCACTGCTCTTGCTGTGCCGGTATCACAGGCAAGGGAGCGCACATATGGGGCAGCTTACTACGGTTGGTTTGCCCAACTGCAGCCAGAGGCTTCGTGGCATCATCACAATGGTACCCAACCCTTCCTGACTGCCTGAAGCACTGGAGCCCAAACCTTTGGCCAGGCCCTGGGACTGGAGCCATCTCTGGTGGCAGAAGTGACATGGACAAGGCATGGCAGTGGGGATGGTGGGCTGCAGGTTAAAGCCTTGAAGCTAGGAACTCACCACACTGCCTTCTCCCTGCCTAACCCTGTTCCCAGACAGACTTGGCCAGGGAGGGCAATGTTCAGCAAGCACCTCTGGCCTTGGACTGCTGCGCTTCTCTGGCATCGCCTGTTCTCAGGAGGGTGTTCTGAGCTGCTGTCTCCTTGTCTTAGACCCTGGGAATAGGCTTGGATCCCATGGGGGTCTGCCAGGCAGAAACCATTACTATTGGTGAAGCGCTACAGTTCGAAAATACTCATGATGTGGAAAATGGGTTCCCACAGGGTGCTGGAGCCACAACGGGGGGGAAGTGGTTGAGGAAAAAAGGCAACAGAGGGTGAAAAGCTGAGCTCCCTTTTCAGCCTCTGTGGGTCTATTCCTGGCTGTGTCGCTCACCCCATCATTAAGGGGTTACCAGCAGTTCTCAATAGGGCTGTCCTCCCTCTCAGCCCACGCTTCGCCAGTAAAAGGAGTTACTCAGGAAAAATTCTCCTCTAATTTTAAACCCATCTCCAGAAAAGCTTTAAGCACCCAAAATGGATGGAAACATCCAAGATGGATGTTGAACCCCTGCCCTTCAGTGCTGCTGCACTTTGGAGTATCCAAGCTCCACAGACCCCTTGGTGCACTCCCTCTGCAGCCCCTGGTGCCCCATGGTTGGCTACCTGCACTTGAGGCATTGGCCTCTTCCTGTTAAACTTCACCCCTAAAAGTACCAGCAGTTTAAACATATGAGATCAAGTTATCCCATCAGATCCCAGACAGTGGGAAATAGGACACTGAGGAAGTGCCACAAAGCTACAGGCTTTCCCTCATGGGCAAGGGCCAAGACCTTTGGTGGGTGTAAGAAAGTGGGGGAGGCTGCAGTGCTGCAGCACAGCCCCGCACAGCTCTGCCCACAGCCCAGCAGCTGGGAGGCTGCTCTGCTAAAAATGGCCTGTTCTCTCTGCAGCTGCGGTGCTTCCCACCGCCGCTTTTCAGCCGCCTCTGTACAGGAGGCATGCTGGGGAGGGGGTGTGAAAGGCAGTGTGAGAAACCTCATGTGGGGCAGGCTGCAGCTCCTCACCTGAAATACCATTCCACTTGGGAAAATCCCTGCCTGTGCAAGGCAGAGTGTGGCCCCAGGGCAGGTGAGATGGGGAAAGTGCTGTTGGCTTGTGCCAGGGGGACAACTGGCAAGGAGGGCTTGTGCCTCTCTTGGGCAGCCTTTGCCAGGGTCAACCAGAGAAGACCCTCTTTCCCTTCTGCCCAGTGCCTTTGGCTGCTTGGGGCTTTGGTCCCCACACAGGCTGAGGGAGCAGACAAATGGGGACAGGCTCACTAGCCCTGTTACCCTGAGTAGGATGCTGCCTCCTTGGCAGACCTAGCTGGCGGGCTGTGCTTGGGGACTCAGGCTCCTGTGCAGGCATGCCACACAGCTGTCTGGCTAATTTTAGTGCTCCAGGAGCACACACATTTCCTAAGGGTAGCAGGAGAGAGGAAGGGCTGGCAGGCTTTGCAGGAGCTTCACAAAGCTCAAGGCTGGGTCTTGGGCAGCTCCAGCAGCACAGAAGAAAGGTCCTGGGGGCTCTTCCAAGCCTGCCTGGGTAGATAGCGCAGGCTGCTACCGCGCAAACTTTGAAGCTGGAGGGCTGGAAGCAGCTCTCGCCCACAGGGAATCTTACCACCAGGGAATGGGGGCAGCAGGACAGGGCCTAGGTGGCTGCAGGAGCACAAGGCTGCTGTCCCCTCTGACTCTGGGGACACCATCAGGAATAGACCCACAGGGAGCCTGAGCGCTCCTCTTGTCTCCGGCTGCAGGGGGAGTCCAAGTCAAACACAGCATGATGCCTGAGAGCTTGTGGCAGCTTGAGTCAGATGAGAACTTTATCTGTTACTAGCTAATACATGTAAACAATCCCCGTTTTATGCAGAAGCAATGAAAACACTTTAAGAGCTTTCACAGCTGAGCACCACGTCCCCCTCACTGACAGTGCTTCACCATACCCTGCACAGAACTGATGCTGGAGCTAAGGCAGTGATGCCTTACTGGCACTGCTGCTGGAAACCCTTTCCTCCAGCTCTGGAAGCTCCCCTGGAGAACTATACTCTGCAAAAAGGGCTGCCCTCCCTCCCTCAGGCATGGAACCATGCCAGGGATATAAGAACCCATATTATGCCATGCCCGAAGATGCCCGAATCTGCAGGCTTGGAAGTTAACTCCTGTGGCCATATGAAGGCACTGCCCACACAGCAAGGAAGGAGGTGAAGCAGGTCATCCTGGAATTCATGGTATTTTGGTTAGCTCTTGAGATGTTGCTTTTCTCTTGACAGTGTGATTTTAGCCCAGGCCCCCTGGGATTTCACTCTTTGTTGCTGATTGTCTGTTACATTTGAAATCTGAATTTGACCTTTACACGATTGATCACTTTGTGGAGCCTTAGCTCATCCCCATCTTCCTTACTCTTTTAGCTTAACCTTGTGCTTCACTGGCAGGCAGAAAAGCAATAGGACTAAATCAGGCCCCATTTCTCCCCGTCACTGCTTAGCAGTTGCAGGAGTGAGGCAAATCTGTGCTGCCTTCCAGCCTAGAAGCCCATAGCACGTCACAGATGTTAATGAATTAAGCCTGACAATGCAGTCGGGTCCTCGGGGGAGGAAGGTAGGATGGGCCCCCACCTTCCAGCTTGGAGGCACAACAGCAGGGCTCAGACGCTCAGAGTGCTGGGTAAGTGATTAGCAATGTGGGAAGAAAGCCCTGGCTCCCACCTCTGAGCTATAATCACAGCAACGATTGCTCAGTCTAATCCCTCGGGCTATTTTTTTTTTGCCTGTTTCCCCTGGGAGCAATATGCTGCCCTGCCCCTGTTTCCCTTGGCTCCCCTCAGCCCAACACATCTGATGTGCCAGACACCCATGACCCCTCCCTCACAAGTTGTTCCCAGTGATCACTATGCCAAGCAGTTAGGATAGAGTGGAAAATTTCCCCCTCTCCACTGGCTGCATCTCCTGCTCAGTCAAGCCTAACTAAATTACACATCGATCCTTGCCTTCTGCAAGGATGCCCAGCTCTTTGCATCTTCACAGGAGCAGCTGACTGAAGTATCTCCGTCCTGCCTGTAACCAGCTGGGTGGGTCTAGCTACTGCCTGACCTGGGAGGGGCAGGCAGGAGTGTTAAGTTTGGGGTGGGCACTGAAGATGGAAGGTCTGAGCATATCTCCACTGGGCCCATCTCTTACCAGCTTTATAGGTCCCTGGGCTGGGCAGGGCTGCAGCAGCGGCTCTGAAGCCTGCCTTGACGGAACCGAGTGGAGGTGCCACCCGGTCCCTGGAGCCGAGGCGATTTCACCACCGCGGCCCAGGAGGGTCCAGCCACCTGCTTCCCCTCTCCGTGGAGAGGAGGCAGGGACGGCCAGCTGATGCAGCGGGGGCTGCTCCCGCAACTCGCGTGGCATCAGCGCCAGGGATGCTGCCCCGCGGGTGGGATCTGTCCTCCTCGGGCGGGATCTGTCCCCGCGGGTGGGATGCCGTCCCCGCGGGTGGGGTGTCCGCCGCCAGCCCCCGGGCTCGGCCCGGCCCGGCCGGTTGCCGCGGGTCGCCATTGGCTGCGGCGGGCGG
>VYXB01002818.1:1926322-1958827 GCA_013397135.1 Pachyramphus minor | reverse complement strand
AGGATGATCGGCGTCAACAGCATCAACAGCAGCGCGGGGCGCATGCGGTCCCGCTCCATGTGCTCGGTGCGCTACGGGCGCAACTACCGCGGCGCGGAGACCTTCTGCTACGGCTGGCCCCAGCGCTCCCGCACTCTCAAGCCGGTGCTCTACACCGACCTGGTGGTCAGCCGCCTCCAGAACCGTCGCAAGAAGAAGCCGGTAAGCGGCGGGCCGGGGGAACGGGGGGCTACGCGTAGGGATGCGCAGCGCCCTGCGCCCCGGCGGGGACACGGGCAGGCGGACGTGTCCGGACAGCCGCCGTCCCACCCGCTGCAAGAACCTCAGCCCTGGTATGGATGTAGCGATCAGCCAGCCCCACCTCCCTCTCCTGCCTGCTTTCTGCGGAGCCGGGCCCCCACCAGCCCCCTCTCAGCCCGAGGATCCCCGTTCCCAGCCCTGCCGTTCTTCCCGCATCCGACCCCGAGCACAGGGGTTGCGGGAGCTCGGCAAGACCTGGGTGACATTGCGCCGCTTACCGTGGTCTGACAGCAACGCTTGCTCGAAAACATCGCTGCAAGAGGAATCCAGGACAGAGCCGTACCGCTGGGACCAGCCCTCCAGCTTAGCATAAGTGACAAGCTCTGCGGGCTCCCTGCCAAGGGTTGAGCTGCGCCGTGCCGTGCCAGCCTGGCCAGGGCAGACTGGCACCCAGCTGGGCGGCGGGGAGAGCCGCAAGGCAGCGCGGAGGGACAGCACCGCAGTCCCGGCTCCCAGCCGAGCGGAGCTGGAGAGGAAGGAGTGGCAGCCTGGACAAAAAAGGGCTTTTTACTGCCAAGAGCTAGCTCGCTGTGAGCCGGCATCCGTTTTGGAGGTGTTAGGCTGGTGCGCATGGGTCCTGGGTGGGAAGAAGCGAACAGGCTGTCTCTGGGCGCGTCCTGCCTCGGTCGGGTGCCTGCCTCCGGTGTAGCAGCGGGAGAAGAGTCCTATTCTTTTCAGGCAGGTTGGGGGAGTGCAGGCAGGGGTACCTCAGAGCTGCCTGGGTTGCTTCCGTGGCCAAAACAAGCCCGGTGGGGCCATAGGGGCCGTGCCAAGCCGCGATGCTGTCATAGCGCAGTACGGTCTGGGGGCAGCATTAAGTTGTGACGCACTCGGTTGGAAACATGCAGTTGGGAGATGCTCGGTCGCTGCTTCCCGCCCTGTGGGGCTGTGCTGGGGGTATAGAGGGGTCTGCTGTCCTGGGAGTGATAGTTGCCTGGGCAAGGAAGGTTTTAAATATTTTAAAAGAGGTTGGTGCAGCTTATGATGTTGCTGAGTTGAAAGTGTGGGGCTGGGATAGGCAGCTGTCCATTACTGACTGCAGCAGGGGAAGAAGGTGACTTTCCCCGTGGCAGCCCATTCTACAGGGAAAAAAGTCTGTTCCCAAGTCACTCTGCTCTGTGCACACTGGAGCCCCTCTGCAGTGGAGGGGAGGAGAGAAACACGGGATGTGCGCAGCAGGGGCTGGTGTGTGCCAGGTGATGAGTTGTTCTTGAGCATGGGTTGTGCGTGCTGCACAGGCAGTGGAGGTGCAGGGGGGGCTGCCAAGGTGAATTAGTGACCCAAAATAGGTACAGTTCTGTCTAACATACAGCCCTGATCTGACCCTGCTGTTTGTATCTGTGCAGCTGAGGGAGTCTGCGTGCCTGGGGGACCTCAGGAGCTTTGTGGCTGAGTGTAGAGAAGATATTTTGCTAAGGAAAAGTTGGGGAAAGCCAGCAATTGAGCTCTCATTGAAATGCTGCCAGGCACAGAGAGAGGGAGAGCGACTGCAGGGAGGGTGTTTGGTGACTGTGAAGTCTGTCTTGAAGAATGTCATGCACCCGTGGCTGGTCACAGGTCTGGCAACAGGAAGGGGAGCCTTGATGTGCAGAGGGCATCTTGCTGCGCAGAGAGCTGAGCACTGTGTTGTTTAGCACAGGAACTAGCAGAGTGGAAAGGGGCTGTGTCTGTAAGAGTTATGATGCATGAAAGAGGCACTCTAGATAGGGATAAACCCTTTATCCAGATGCCCAAATTTCTGTGTTAACCTTCATCTGTTACTTGAGTGCTGGGCTACAGCCTTCAGTACAATCCTATGCCAAAGCTCTGTCAAGGCCAGCTTGTTACCCAGTTCCCCAGCACTGGGTCTTGCCTCTGGTCTGGTCTAAGCTGAGGAGTTGCAGGGGGCTGTCTTCTCCCTGCCCTGCTCATGTAGGGCCGTCCCCAGCAGGGCTGGCACTATGACTGGGCTGGAGCATCAGAGCCACCTGCCTCTTGCCCAGTGCAACCCCTCACTTCTCCTTGAGACATTTGTTATAGTAGGATTCTGGGACATCCTCTCAGCCTGCTTTTGGGAGGGAGAGCACCAAAGAAAGATGTTGTTGATTCAGTTAGAAATCCCACTGGGACAGTATATTCCTATGTCTCTTCAGCGTTGCGCATGTCTAGGGCAGAGCTGGCTGGCTGGCCTGGCATGCTGCAGCAGTGAGCTCATAACCCAACAATGGCAAAAAAACCCAACCATGCTTGGGGTCGTCCATAGTGGCATTTGGCCAGTGCCCAGCTTTCTCTTGGGCAGTGCTTGCAAGCTCAGAGATACCAAGAGGTGCTGTCCTTGGCCCAGGGGAAATCAAACTGCAGAGCAAAGAGAACCTGGAGAGAGGGACCTGCTGGTTTGGTGTCTCTGGTCTCTGCTGACACGGTTGTGAGTTAGGCTTCAGGAGCCTGCAAATCCTGCGTTTCCCCAGCAGAAACAGTCTATACGCCAAAGCGCCCAGAGTTTAGAGGACTGACAGGCAGCTGTTCTGGTACAGGGTGGGCATTGTGGCTGGAGTGCATCTTCTCAGCTAAGACCTGGGCTGAGTCCACCAGCTTTGTTCTGAGATTGGTGTTGGCTGGGGTTGGCATTTAGCCAAGCAGAGTCCTGGCAGGATTTAACTGTAGACATAAAGCTTTGCATTGCCCTCTCAATCCCCACAGTCTCCCTGCACAGGAGTGCTGAGCAACCCCTGCTTTCTGGCTCTGAATTGGGGTACTTGGCAGCCCCTGCTGAACATGGGTGTGGTGGGCATGCTGTCAGGGCTTGTAGCAGGGCAGCTGGAGCTTTTGAAAGCCGCAAGGCTATTCAGCCTTTGAATTACTTGCCGACAGAGTCCAGGTTTTTGTAACACAGTACCCTGCCAGGCTGTTATCCGGCAACGTGCCATCCAGAATTACTCCTCGAGCATCTTCTGGTATCAGTTCACTCACTCTGCGTTTAGCAGCAATCCTCGTGCAAGCCCTGCATAGGACTGGGATCTTCTCCACTGTTGCACCTTGCCCTGCCCTCCAAAATCCCAGCTCAGCTGGTTTACATCTCCCTTCCTTGGGGACAGGGAGATGACACCTCTCTGTATTGCCACTGAGCTGGGTAGAAGCCAAGCCATGTGTCCCATTCTGTCTGCTCTTTCCAAGGTGCTTTTCTGCTGTTTTCAGTCCCCACTTCTCTGTGCCATTTTTCTAGTCTCCTTTTTGTGTCCGTTTGTTCTCAGCATTTTTCAGCTGCATCTGTGGCAGTGAGTAAGATCCCTTCCCTTCTGTTTCCCATGGTGACTCCTTATCATCTACATTGCTCTGAGATGCCTGCTTATCCCCCTGCTCTGCTCCCAGGTTATGTTCTGCAAGGCTTTGGATTGTTTTTTTCCCTCCAGGCTCTTCTTTAAATCTCTCTTCTCCTCTTACTGCCAGCCCACTGATGTGTACCTCCTGCTCACAACTCAGCATCCTGTCCCTCGGGCACTGGGGCTGCATGAATGGGGTTGGGGTGAAATCTTCCCTCAGGCTCTGAGGCCGTAACCCCTCTATAGGCATCCTGCCTTCCCAGGAGACAACTGAACCCTACTTTCTGCCTACTAGACTGGAATGATCCCTTCCCTCCTCTGAGAAACAAACTGGTGCTCTGTCAGCATTTTCCCAGTGGAAAAGTGTGGGAGGAGCTGGTTTCCTGCTCTGTCCTGGCTGCTGTGCCTCTCGGGAGTGATGGATTTCCCTTCCCCAGACACCGCTGGAGCCTGTGTGCTGGCCAGCATTCCTGGGCTCCTACATGCCTTCAGTTGTACTTTCTCAGCCACCAGCAAGATCTCTCAGCAGCAGTCTCCGGCCCAGTGATGGATGTTGACAGCTACATGAACAGCCTGTGCAAGACTCGATTATTTTCCTCCGAGGATGATGCCTTCCAGATCATGCTCCGAAGCCCTCTGTGAGCACTGTGTTGAAACCCTCTATGGAGCCTCTCTGATTGCAGAGCTGTGCTGAGCACTGCTGGCTTACACCCAGCTTGGACCAGACAAACACTTGGGAGCAGGGCCCTGAAGCATGCTGCTGCAGGCAGGCTTGTCTTGTTCCTGTGCTGAAGTACAGGCAGGGGGTCCTGCTTTGTTCAGCTTGGTGATGTTTGGGTCCCCAAGGGAGCAAAGGTGCTTGAGGGTGCTGGGGAAGGGTAGGGCCAGGCCACAGCCACTCCAAGCAGCAACAGCCCACCCTGCCTTGACCAGCCACAAGGTCCTTTGGGGGCCTCATGAATGACAGCATGCCAGGGTCTCTGCCAGTGCTGAGCCAGTGCTGTGCTGAAGTCTGTCCCAAAGCTGAAGTATGCTCCTGTGAGAGCAATGCATTGCTGAGGAGTGCTGGGTGCTGCCATGAGCCCATCTCTGCCAGCCCTGGGCAGGTGGCTGACAGCGCTTGCTGATTATTGTCTGTTGTGTCATGGAGCTGCTGAGGGCCCTGGAACAGACTGAGGTCCCACTGAGCAGGGTAAAGGCAGGCACCATCAAAGTCCGTCCCAAAAGCTTGCTCTCCTTGGACTCAGGCTTCCTGAATGCTGTTGCTTTTACCAGCCTGCAAGACCTTGTACTGGGGAGAAATAGCTCCCCCAAGGACTTGGAAATGTTTGATGTGCTTCACCATTATGCTGCTAATGCTGCAGCACAGTCACAGGCAGGTAGAGTGGAAGGGAAAGAAAGGAGAAAATGCCAGGCCTATCCCCAGCACCAAGTCTGGGGTGTGCTTGGGGTTGCAGGTCCCATGGTGCCCAGGAGAAGCAGTCTCTACAGTGATGTCAGTAGACCTGAAGCAAGGTCAACCAGCTAGTCCAGCCAGGACAGGGCTGGATCAGGACAAACTGACGGGGTTAACCTCCAGTACCCCTGAGCCAGTCTGGTGTGCTTTCTCTGTTCCCTGGAGCAGCCTTGCGTCTTGGCACCACTCTCTTGCTGACGCCCTTGCTCTTCTCTCTGCAGGCACTGTACGGCTCCATCAAGAACGAGAAGCTGCAGTGGGCCATGTAAGTACCCCTGCGGGAGGTGCTGCTTGCCTGGCGCTGGGCGGGCAGTAAGGCCAACAAGCCCCAGAGGCCGTACGAGCTGTGATGCTGCAGTGCAGGTGCTCTTGTGATGATTTGGGAGGGAGAGGGAGCTTGGGATGGACTGGGCTGGGGCTGCAGGCAACATACCCCTGGCTGCCCTCAACACCTTCCCCAGCATGCTGAGAGAAAGCCAGCTGAGACCAGCATCCTGTGGCTTTGGTGTGGATTCGTGCCTTGGTGGCCATGCCCGCAGTGGGAGTAGGCAGGCTCTGGGGGTGCTGTGGCTGTGCCGGGGCCCCACAGGGTGCCTGCACCCTCACCCACAGCTGCCATCTCTAGCAGCAGAAGCGTCAGCGCCTGCGCTGCAGGGATTAATCAGCCCAGTGGTACCCAGCGCTGAGCGATGCACTTGGCCGCTGCCATGGAGACGCCGGCAGATGCTGAGGGGTTTAATTAGCAGTGAGCGGCTGAGGGAGGGGGGGCAGCAGCTCTGGGCTCCCACATCTTCATGCAGGCTGGGGGGAACAGCATTGGTGCAGCCTGCCCGCAGTGAGGGGCTGTGACCTGGTGGGAGAGGGCTGCCTACATACTGCCCACACCTGCCCTCAGCTGGTACTGCTTGAGGCCTTCCCACCATAGTCTCCCTGCACCCCTATGCTTCTGGCTCTGGGCCGCATAGTCTTGCTGCCACCCTGAAGGTGTGGGGACCACAGCCTGGGTCTGTCTTTGTAGGTGAATTCCATTCTAAACCCTTCTTCCAACCAGCTGGAGACCTGTAAGCCTGTACACCATGGGCTGGTAGTGCCAAGACCTGGGGTGCTGCTCCTCCATGGCTCCTGGTTCATCAGCCTGGTTCATCAGGCTGGTGTCAGTCCCATCCCTGGCCAAAAAAAAGGCTTCTCACTCCCTTGGGTAGGCCCCACCCTGAATTGGCAGCAGACACCTCAATGTCCTGTCTTTCAAGGGGTCAGGCAATACCTCAGCTGCCTAGAGCGACAGGGGCACATGAGCATGGTTGGGTTTGGGATGCTCACCAGTGGTGGTGGGAGACTGCTCATCCTGGGCTGCTCATTCTGGCCTCATTTTCAGAAACCAGGCCTAAAGTTGGAACAGCCAGCGGGGAACTTGGTATTTGTTGTCCCCAGCAAGGTAACAAACTCTTTCCCTACCCAAATCTGTGATTGGCAGAGATGAGGAAGAGCTGAGAAAGTCCCTCTCGGAACTGGCAGACCCCAACCCGAAGTCCATCAAGCGCATCAGCAGCTGCAGTAACCCCTTTCTAGACTTCTCCCAGGACTCCAGCATTGCCACCTACAAGCATGGGCTGTTAGTCCGCAAGATCCACGCTGATCCTGACTGCAAGAAAAGTATGTGCCTGGGGAACCCATGGGAGGCACTTGGGGCAAGAGGGCACCAGTGAGCTCCAGAAACTAAAGGGGAAGCAGGGCAGGAGTCACCATGTGATGTCTAATGGCAGCAGGTAGCATTGTGCCGGGCTCCAGCATCACGCCCCTGTGCCCTATCTGTCTGTATGTGCCAGGCATAATTCAGCCCTCAGGCTGGGGAGCTGGAAAGCTTCTCCCTGCCCATTTGCCCCCACCATCAGGGCTGGGCAGAGGCCAAGCAGATGGGCAGTGCAGCCCCTGCCCACAGCATTGGGAAAAGTGCAGGCAGGGAGGTGGGGTGGGGTGGGATCCCCGGGGGCTGCACCCCTGCCACAGGATTGCGGGGATGAAGGAAGGTGTCCTGTGCTGTGATAAACAAGGCACACAGCAGACTGCTGCTGGTTGGGCACTGCCAGGTGCATTCACTGTATTTCCAATAAAATCCCCTCTAAGCCCTGGCCATCTAATGCCGCCTAGATCTGATTAGATGCAGCCGCCCTCCAAAGCCAGCATTACCTGGCAGGCAGCACCGCCTCGTCCCCCTCCCTGAGCGGGGAGGCAGTGGTGCAGCTGAGCACAAGCAGCGAGGCGGGAGCGCAGCGGCGCTGGCCCCGGGAGGCGGCAGGCGGCCCCTGCCAGCAGCACCATCTGCCAGCCACGCGGCCGGCACGGGCTCAGGTGCGCGGGGACAGTGCTGGCATGCTGCCCGTCCCGAGGGTGGGGTGACGTGCGTCGTGACAGGGCTGGCTGGAGGAGGATGGGGGTTGCCTTCCCCCCACTAGGTGCTGAGGATGATGTCTGAGCTGCTCTCTCTTCCCCGGCAGCACCCCGAGGAAAGCGTGGCTGGAAGCCCTTCCATGCCATCCTGAAGGGGATGATTCTCTACCTGCAGAAGGTAGGCAGCAGCAGAGCCACCTGTATCCGCACCAGGAAGAGGGATTGTCCCCAACCCAGGGGGTGGGTCATGGCAGTCTCCACCGCGGTGAGAGGAGCTCCAGCAAACAGCATTGCAAAGCCTGGCCTAAGCAGGCTCAGCACCATGCATGCTTGAGCCATTGCTTGGGGATTTGGTGGCATCCCTGTTCCCAGGGTGGCTCAGCCTGAGCAGTGAAAGCACCTGCAAACTGAGAGCCCTTCATGCTGGGGGCTTGGCTGGGGAGACAGGAGGCAGTAGGGTCTTTGCCCTGGGTGGGAGGTTGGGCTGCACATCCAGTTCCCTGCAGGCACACAAGCTGCCCAGCTGTGGGCAGTGGGGAACAGCCCCTGTGCTGCTGCCAAGCCAATGCACCCAGGTTGTGCAGCCTCTCCCCAGGGGGGTAGGATGGGCTGGAAGCAGAGTCCGCAGCTGGCTGGTAGAGGGTGATCTCCAAGCCCTGCCACTGCCAGCACTAGTCTGCAGTATCTGAAACCTCATAGAGCTGACTCATGGTGGGGTGCATTCCTGAGCTGGCTCTGAACCTCCCCGTGATTCGCAGGAGGAGTATAAGCCAGGGAAGGCGCTGGCAGAAGAGGAGCTGAAGAATGCTATTAGCATCCACCATTCGCTTGCCACGCGGGCATCTGACTACAGCAAGCGACCCAATGTCTTCTACCTCAGGACAGCTGACTGGAGGGTCTTCCTCTTCCAAGCACAGTGAGTCCCTCAGAATCACTAGCTGGGCTCCATACTGGGATACAAGGACTCATCTGACTTGGGGTGTAAGGTGGGATGAGGCTTAGGGCCACATTGCTCTCTCCTGTCCTGGCTCTTTCTGGAAGGAAAGGGACCTGGTGTCAGTGCTGAGCTTTGTGCCGTTTCTCTTCCTAACCTGCTGGGAGCAGGATTGCTGGGCGCAGAGTCCTGGGTACCATGGCTAGCCAGGGCTAGGTCTGAGGGACCTGGATCTTGCCTGCAGGGCAGATCCCTCTGTCTGACACATCTGTGGTATGGCGTTTTTCCTTAGGAACCCTGAACAGATGCACTCATGGATCACACGCATCAACGTGGTGGCAGCCATGTTCTCTGCGCCCCCTTTCCCTGCAGCCATCGGCTCTCAGAAGAAGTTCAGTCGCCCACTGCTGCCCAGCTCGTGTACCAGGCTGTCCCAGGTGGGCCATGGTGTGGGGGCAACCGTGAGCATGGGACAAACCCCCTGGGTCTCCCAGTGCCACTTTCCCCTGTGGAGGGACCTATGTGGTGCCATGCTCCCCACTGCCTCCCAGTGAGGTACAGGGCCAAGGGAGACACAGAGAAAAGGTACTGAGGTTGTGGGCAGACAACGAGGTCTTGTTCCCGACAGTGGGACCGGAGTCAAGCAATAGTTAGACCATGGAAGAGAATGTGGTCCCACACCACAACTTGCAGAGTCCTGTCAGAGACCTTGAGAGGCAACTGGCTGAGGGGATTAGCTGGCACTCGTGCATGCCAGGGCAGAAAGGATTAAAAAAAACCACCAGCCTAGTTTTAGAGGGGTTAAATTCTTCTGCTTTAAGACTGCCGTCAGCCCGTCCACAAGGTGAGAGCAGACTGTCCCCAAGGGCCTGTGATTTTGCCTGCCATTTAGAAAAAAAAATCAAACCTAGGAGCAGAAGCTGAGATCTTGGCTGGACCTAGAAGGGGAAAAACCTGTTCTGTCCCTGGCCAACTCACACTACCAGGAGGACAGACCAAGGCACTGATGTGGTATCACCCTTCTCCAGGAGGAGCAGGTGAAGAACCATGAGACCAAGTTTAAGACGATGTCAGCAGAGCTGCTGGAGCATCGCTCCTCACTGCCTGAGAAGAAGGTGAAAGGCAAGGAGTATGAGGAACTAAAGCAGAAGGAAGAGTACCTGGAGTTTGAGGTGAGCTGGGAAATACCCCCTCTACCCTCAGGCCCTCTGCCCCTGCCTGCTTGGCCATCCTTAGCGATAGGTCCAACCCATCCCTGTCAGGTGAATTGCACTGTGTCATTGCCATGGTCACGAGCATTTCCCTGCCCTGAGATGGTGGCTGGGGTGGGTGGGGCCCTGAGTACCCCCTGACATGGCGATGCTGAGCAGGGGGCAGTACCCAATCTGTCTCTCTGCTGCACTGTGCCCCCCAGAAATCCCGCTATGGCACCTACGCCATGCTGCTGCGGGCCAAGCTGAAGGCTGGCTCCGAGGACCTGGCAGCATTTGAGTCCACCCTGTTTGACACAGCGGGTGGGGAGGACGATGGCCTGAAAAAATCCCGCTCCAGCCCCTCCCTCAACGCAGAGCTCTCCAGCATGGCTACCAAGGTGAAGCGCAACGTCTCAGAGCGCACTGGCCGCCAGCCCCCCGGCCAATCCCAGAAGTCCTAAGTGAGGGGCATCAGCCGCCTACGCTGCAGCTCCGTTCATACCCCCCTGTACAGGGGTGGAGGCTCTGTGCCCGCCGAGACCCTGCATGTGTCCGTCTGTTTGCGGCATGAGCTAGAGGGGGTGACAGCCCTTCTGCAGCCGCCAGCACCAGCCATGCAGGGCCACGGCCCCTCCACCAAAGACGGTGGCAGAGCAGGACAGTCCCTGGTCCTTGCCTGCAGGAGCTGCCCATACCATTGGCCCCATCAGACTTGTTCCTGCCCCTCCTTGTCCTGCATTTGGCTGCAGGACCTACTCTTCTGCCCCGGGGAAGGGGAACAACTGCAACCCACCTGCTGGGCTCAATTCTTCAATGGTTTAAAGAAAAAAAAGACAAAATGCAGCAAAACAAAGCCAGCAGCTGCTTCTTCTCCAGCTCCGTCGTGCCATGGGGGTAGATGGGAGGGGGCCAGTCCTAGCCTGTCCCGTCTTCTGGGGCTGGTGGCCAGGGAAGCCAGGGCAATGGCACCTGGTCCCCTCCCTGCCACCTCAGTCACCTCTGCACCCTCCCCGCTTTCTTACTACTTTTGAACAGTTTTTGTGATACAGTTTTGCACTTTTTAGTACCAGATCGAGCTGACCACCAGGGAGGTTTTTTTGGGGCTACTTTTGATGCTTTTTGGGAACTGTTTAAAAAAAAAAACAAAAAAACAAAACAACACAATCTCAGCCATTTCCTGCATTTTGGGGGAAAGAGGCTTTTACAAGGACTTGGGGAGATCCAGCTCCTCCCTGCCCTGCAGCAAGCTGAGCATGGGCTCCTGTGTGTGTGCTGCTGCCTGCTTCCCCAGCTCCACTTTGGCACCAGCAACCCTTCGGGGAAACAGCCTTGTGGCTGCCAGCAACAAGGAGGCAGCCTTGGGATGGCAGCACCCATTGCTGCACTTGTGGCTTCATGGGAGGCTGATGGGCCAGTGCTTCATGATCCCCATTCCCCCTTCCCCCCCAGTACCCTGGACAGGCCCTGTTTTGCACCACCTGGGAGTGATCATCGTTCTCAGGGCATGTTGGGCAGCAGTGTACAAGTACTCCCAGTAGGGCAGTGACCCCTGGATCCAGGGCTGACATGGGGGTCCCCACTGCCCTGTGGGTCTGGCAAAGGCTGGAGACAGCTTTCCTTCCCACCTCTTCTCCAACGCATGGCCAGGGCCTCAGAGGCTGCCAGGAAAGCCTGGTCTGCAGTGCTGCAAGGTCCTCAGGCTGCAGCAGCAGTGGTGCAGCCCCTTCCTCAGCGACGGGCTCCCCCCTTGCCAAGGAGTGGGGCAGGCTGGGGCAGCGCCCACCACTCCAGGGTGGGCTGAAGGATGCTTGTCCAGAGCAAGGTGCAGGTGATGGAGCATGGCTGCAGGATTGTCCAGAAAGGGGCCTGGGGACAGCAGAAGGGCTGTGAGCAGGGGCACACACGCAGTTCTCGGCTGCCTGGAACCTCGCTGGTTTCAGCACTGACTTTGCGAATGTGTCAAACTTTTTATTCTGCTCTTTTGAGTCTATTGTAAAAACAAAAAAAAACACAAACAAACAAAAAATACAAACAAAAGAAAAAAAAAAGAAAGAAAAAAATCCACCCTTGCCCCAGGTGGCTTGGGGGAGAAAAAAATCTTTGTACAGCTTCTTCTCTCAATTACTGAAGTAAAACTCGCTCTTCACTTCTTGTGTGTGCTGTGGTTTCTTCCCCACAGTTGGGGATAGCCGTGGCACAGAGGGATGCTGAGGAGGGGCAGGCAGCTGTCTCCTTGCTGCCAGACTCCCAGACCCAGGCAGGGTTCAGCAGGGTTTGTGCCCACTGACTCATGGCTGGGGCTGGAGAGAGGGAGAGCAAAGGCTAATGGAAACTGTGTATTTTTATTTAGAAGAGGGACCATTAAATAAGAGCAGAGAGGGGCAGGAGCCAGCTGCATCCCATCCTCCTCAGTCCATGTAGCCAGGACCCCAAGTCCAGAAGGCACTTGTGTGGGCAAGGCAGAGGGCCGAGTGTGGGCACGGCAGAGGGCAGAGTGTGGGCACAGGGGCTACTGGCTCCTCAGTGCACCTGTGGCTGCTGGCTGGGGGGCAGCTCACCGCCCGGCTTCAAGGCCACTGTGGGCTCCTGCTCCTCCTCCACCGACTCACTGCCGTAGGCGCTGTCTTCCTTCAGCTCTGCAAAGGAATCCCCGGGTACTCTTAGCGATGGGGCGTCAGGGGGGCAGCAGAGACACCCTCTGCATGCCCAGCCCATGCTCTCTGTACCTGTGCTTTGCAGCTTCTCCAGTGCCTCAGTTTTGTGGAGCATCCTCGCGGCATTGTGGAGCCCCATGGAGTCCAACGCCTCCAGCAGTCCCCCCAGGCTCCCGCCTGCCAGCTGTGGAGAGAGGGCACTGAGTGGGGCCGATGGCTGGGCGGGCAGGCAGGACAGGGGCACCCCGGCCAGGCACTGACCTCGTAACTGCGCAAGAGGCTGACGCTGGGTGAGGGGGTGTCCTTGTAGGTCTCCACGAGGCTGCAGAGCCCCAGGCGCTTGGCCAGCTCAATCCAGTCTGACCCACTGCAGTCCTGGTTCAGCAGCTGCTCCAGCTCCTGCAGTGCCTCACTGTCCAGTGACAGGACCTTCCCTGCACAGGAGAGGTGCCTCCATCACATGCTGCCCATCCTTGCCTCCAGAAGAGTGCTGCCCTGCCCCTGTGAAGCACTTTCGGGAGGAAGAGGGCTACTCACCTGGCTGGGGAGCAGTAGGCAGCTCCACCTTGGGCCCCTGCTGGGAGGCCTGCAGCAGTATCTCCCGCACCTGCAGACAGACACACAAATGTCAGCATTCCATAAAGCACTGCCCAGGCCCCCCATCACCTCCTTACACTATGGATCTTCTCAGGCCACGGAAGGGCACTGGCATCCTCACAGGAGCATGTCCTGGAGCTCTGCCCCATCCATGCCATGGCCCACATAGAAATGCTCCCTGGGAGTTTGTCCCGTGGCAGCACACACCTTCTGGCTCCGAGTCAGGTCCAGGGATGTGTGGCAGCGGCGCTGCCTGTGCCCTGCCTGCCAGTGCCCCTGTGTGGGGAGTTTGGGGTTGGTGCTGTGCTCTGCAGGCAGGGCTGGCTCCCCCAGCTCCATGGCCAGCTCCTGCTCCTCGGGGTCAGTGTCCGTGTCGCTGCTGGCCTCCGATGAGGATAGGCTCATAGGTTCATCATTCTCACACAGAACATCTGCCCCTGTTAGGGAAGGTTGGAATGAGCCCCCAAAAGGGAAGGTGGGCCTAGGAGTCTGCCCTGTGCCTGGCACCCCTCAGCAAAGGCAGCCAGGGCTATGGAGAGGGAAGTGAAGGGAAAGGAGGAAGGGCAGTGCCTTACCAGCTTTCAGGAGCAGTTTGGTGAGCGTAGGGGAGCCCAGGCCAGCAGCCAAGTGCAGGGGGGTGTTCCCAGCAAAAGTCCGGCTGTTGACATCTGCTCCCAGCTAACAAGAAAGGTGCGAGGCCATGATGATGGGTTCCCTGGGCACTGCTCCTCCTACATTCTGTTACCTGAAGACCTCAGGGGAGCCCCCACTTCGGCCAGGGCCCTGTAGGAGGCTGCACCCCATCCCTGTCCCACAGCCACCACCACACCAGCCGCCCCACACCTTTTTCACCAGATGGGTAGCCATGTTCAGGTTCTCCATCTCCACAGACAGGTGCAGTGGGGTCCTCCCGCTTTGCCTCTCCACTGCATTCACGTCTGCTCCCGTCCTGACCAGCAGGTCCAGGCAGGCCAAACTCTTTGCCTTCACAGCCAAGTGAACGGGCAGGAGGCCTGCAAGATGGGGAGAAACTCAGTAGCCTTCTTGCAAAGCCCATGACAACACCAATGGTGCTGCCCATTGTCCCGCAACCCCACTCACCATGGAAATTGGGCAGGCGGAGCAGGTAAGGGGCAGCCGAGCCCAGGTGGGCCAGAAGTGTCTTCAGCATCTCTTCATCACCAGCCTGGAGTGCCAGGTGCAGCAGGGAATTGCCATAGCGGTCCAGCAAGGTTGGGTCAGCGCGGGCTTGCAGCAGGAGTTGGACCACTTGGGGCTGCTTGGTGATGACTGCCAGATGCAGCGGCGTCTGCAGGACAGCAGCACACCCTCAGCAGTGCTCACAAGAGGAGCCAAGTCTTGCACCATCGTTCTCTCCAGTGTGGCTGCACCTTGCTCAGATCTGCAGCCTCCCCTCAGGAGCAGCAACAGGAGCCCCCAGGGTTGGGAAACAGGAGTGAGGAACTCCCAGGTAGAGGAGAACCGGCTGCTCTGGGAAACACATACCTGTTGCAGATTATTGGAGATGTTGATGATCTGCTGGCTGGGGATGCTAACAATGACCTCGATCAGTTGCTTGATCACAGCTGTCTGCTCATGGATAATAGCAAGGTGCAAAGGCCTGTAGAGAGAGTGGGGTGGACCCTAGCTCTGGTCCCATGTTTCTCCAGATACTTCCTGCCACACCCAGAGCCCCCATAATGGCTCTAACACCCAACAAGGCCCCCACACTCCCCCTCCAAATCCCTTTGTGTGCTCACGTGTCTCCATTCTCGTCCTGTGATGCGGCCAGGTGCCTCTGGACTGCTAGCAGCATACGGGGGTCAGCAGTGACCGAGTAGTCAAGCAGGGCATGGGCATTGCGACGGGCTAGCGCCAGCATCCAGAGCTGGCACAGCTGGGCTGGGAGGCAAAGCAGGATGTCACCTCCAGGAGCAGCAGCCCCATCCATCCTCCTGTATCCCCCAGGAATGGAGAGCAGCACCCCAAAAGGCCCCCAACCCATGCCTCCTCTCCTGAGTGATGTCCCCCAGACCCCCCTCAAACTCAACCCCTCCTACCATTCTTCTGCAGCTCCTTGCAGTACGTGCTCTCTGCAGGTGCCTGCCTGTCACTCCCGGGCCCATCTGCCTCGGGGCCCTTCATCTGCACACCCCCCTGGTAGCTTCCCACAGGGTGGGGGCCAGGTGAGTAGATGCTGTTGTAGGGAAGCCCAGGGGAGTAGGGGAAGCTGAGGTTCCCACCTGCAGAGCAAAGGGCAGGATAGGTGAGCAGAGGGGAGCAGCAAGCCCCCAGGGCTGGGCCTTAGCACCCAGGCAGGGAGGGGGAAGAGGCACCCCCACTCACCTCCTCCAGAGCCAAAGCCCCCAGCACCCCCACCAGCACCTCCCATATGCGAGCCCCCGCCAAAGTGCTGGGGAAACTGAGGCAGGACTTTCTTGCGCTTCCTCTCCACTTCTTCCTTGTCTGCAGGGAGAGAAAGGCAGCGGGGTGAGGGGCAGACCTGGCGGCAGGAGACATGCTGGCCTGCCTGGGGGGTGCTCACCTTCTACCACTGGGTAGTAAGTGAACTGCTTGGAGTCACTCACGTCTCCTCCCCGTTTCCGCTTCAGCTGCAGGAAGACGGTGACAGGACGGTCGATCTTGGGCTTGTGGTAGGGGGGAGTGCGGAAGACGATGGCATACTGTGGGCAGGACATATGGATATGAGGTCCTGCTCGTCCCTGGAGCTGGGGACAGGGCACCCTTACCCCACAGGGCACCTTGGAGCACAGCAGGACACTCCTTGTGTCTCCGTACCTGTTTGTGCACATCTGTGGGGGAAAAGTCTCCAAAAGCCTGCCAGCCGTTGTCATCATCCTCGTAGAAACGCACCTCGATGTCATCTGGGGAGAGAAGGGCACTGGCACTGCCTATCTCCTTGCCCCAGTCAGCCTCCAGGGACACAGACTCCCAGCCATGCAGGGGCCCCAGATCTCTCCTGTCACAGCCCCTCCAGAAGGTTTCGGCTGGAGGGAATGGCTTTTACCTTTCTGAACTTTATCACACAGCAAGTAGACTTCGTCCCCTCCCCGTACAGAGCCTGCTGTCTTATCCATTCGTGAGATCTTCAAGTTGGAAGCTCCTGGAGACTCTGCAGAGCAAGAGGAGGTGTTCAGAGCCACTGTGCAGACAGAGCATCCCTCACCTCCTTACCCCACCCTGCCCCATACCCTCCCCAGGCTGGCCCCATGCTCACTGCTGTCATGGATGGGGTCCGAGATGACAGGCTGGAGGGCCAGTGTGAAGTTCCCACTGCTGTCACGGAGGTAGGCGGTGAAGCGCAACCGCACGATGCTCAGGTCCATCACCTTCTTCAGCTCCTTCGCCTCCAGCTCGATCTCACGCAGCTCTGCTTCTGCCAGGGCAGGGGGAGATACTGTCAGGCTGGGCAGGGGGATGGTGCTCCAGGTCCCTCCACCCACACACTCCAGTCCCATGCTAACCCCAGCCCCCCAGCTGTCACCCCATGGGGCCGAGTTCTGCTGAGTCCCCAGGCTGTCCTCACCTGTCAGCAGATGGCTCCTGTTGCGCATCTTCTGCTGCTTCAGCTTTTCCTTCATAATCTCCATCATATTCTTCTTGGTGACATGGAGCACACCCAGGTTGCTGAACCTGGAGAAGATGGAATCCCCTGAGAACTGGGAGTGTCAGGGCTGGGAGCAGCCAGCCCAAAGAGGTAGTCTCCTGCAGCTGGGAAGGAGCTGAGCAAAGCAGAGAGCACTGCCACTCAGGCAGCCGTGAGCCAACATGTGTGGCACAGAAGATGAGCAACCACAGAGGAGAGGAAAGGAGCCAGGAAACTCTGGGCTCCACAGGTGACAAGTCCAAAGGGCTGTCAAAGACCAGGAGGACTGAAAGCCAGAGGGATGGAAATAGGACCAAGCTGAGCCAGGGCTGGACATATAAGAGCAACTGCAGCAGTTGCTGAATAACCCCATGATTCAGCCTGGCTTCAAAAGTCATCTGCAAAGCTGGGGAGCTGCAATCCCAAGGACAGAAGTCCAAAATAAGGTGCATGTACCAAAACCCAGATCTAGGCAAAATGCTCAGGGAACGGAGCTGCAATAATGAATTTGTCTAAACACACTCCTGGCCCCATCCAGCAAATCCAGCTCCAGCGTGCACTAACCCCTACCCTGTCCTCATCTCGTAAGCTGCAGGCAGCACCCACAACCACCTCGCAAAGGCAAGAGGCCACCCCGGGTCCCTTCACACATACTGAGCTGTCATGTCCTTGGGTCCCACAATTGTGACACAGTTGCCAGCCTCGTTGCACTGCTTGCCCACCAGGCTGTGGGCATGGACACGGGGAGGGTCACTGTGGGTCACCAGGTCTACTTCGATCCGGGCCATCCCTGTGTAGTTGCAGATCTGCAGGGAGAAAGGAGATGGGAGTCAGGTACAATATACGAGGAGTTTGCAGGACTCTCCACAAATCCCTGCTATCCCTCCCCATGGCCACCACCCCTCCCACCACAGTCCTCTCATCCTTCCAGTGCTGTGAGATACACAGAGCTAATTATAAATTTCCTGTCCTTCCTTCAAGGCTCCCTCCTGGTGCCCATGCACTGCTGACTGAAGATGCTGCTCCATCCCCTCCCCAGGGTAGCGCTCACCTTGACTGTGGGATAGGTCTTGCGCCCCTTTTCACTGGATGCTCCTGGCAGCCCCCCATGTGAAGGGCCCTCACAGCCATACCGAAACCGGAAACCCCGCTGCGGAGGCAAAGAGAGGGTCAGCCAAGGGGGACCAAAACCTGATGCCATGAGAGCAGGGGGGGACAGTTATACCTTGGGTGCATCCTTACCTGCTTTGGCTGCTCGATAATGACGAGGTAGGGACCTTCTACTGGAGAACACAAAGGAGATGTACTAATGAGAAACATGGGATAACCAAAGTGTATGTTCGCACTAAGGATGCTGCAGGTATGGGGACAGTACTGAAAGTGAGGTGACCCCTGTCTGTTCCATGAGGGTAGTGAGGGCCCCCAGCCCCTGTGCTGTCATAGCGCAGGTGGGAGCAGCAGTCAGAGCCTCAGGGAGAGGAGGGGAGGGCCAGAGGATGCCTTGTCACATGAGGAGCAGAGATCACAGGGAGGTCACAGCTTAAGCTAGTAGTCCCTGGTAGACTGAACAGCAGGGCCCATAGTGGTGGCACAGGACAGGGATTCCCAGCCAGCTCACCGTGGAACCAGTAAGGATACAGCCTGTGGTGCTGCTGGGAACTAAGAGATGTGAGTCGTCAGCCTGCTGGGAAAACCCACTGCAGCTGAGGATCCCTGGAAGGGCACAGCCAGAGGGGCCCTTACCCGTCTCAATCAGGGGCTCCTTCTGTTCCACCATGTGGGAACCAAAACTGAAGTCATCGTAGTCAATTCCATCCAGGCACTGGGTGATGGGAAGGAAGATGAGTGTGATGAGTGTGTTGGGGCTGGAATCCCCAGCTGCTCTGGAGGGTTGGCACAGACCCCCATCTCCCAACCTGGCCAGGTGATGGCAGTCTGGCACACACCCCCATCACGGTAGGAACAGATCCCCTGTCCCTCCCTGGGAAGAGGGGTGGGCAGGAGCAGATCCCTCAATGCCCATCCCTGGGAGCACCAGCAGATCCCCTTTACCCACCCTGGAGGCTGACACAGACCTCCCACCTCCCACCCCAGAGGCAGGCACAGATCCCCAACTCCCACCCCACCCGTGGGGTCGGGCACTGCTCCCTGCCCAGCTACGGGACTGGGACCAAGCAGCGACACCCCCCTGGGCCGACCCGATCCGATCCGTGCCGCACTCACGGGCTGGAACTGCTCGTCCATATCGGCGCGGGGCCGGCCGCCGGCCTGCGGGGAGAGGGGGGTTGAGCGGGGACCGGGGCTGCAGGAAGGCACCGCCGCTCCGGAAAGTCCCTAGAAACCCTGCCGAGCCGGGAAATGACGGGACTGCGCGTCACCGCCCCGCCCCGCCGCGGCCGGGACACGGGGCACGGCCCGGGCACGGGGCACGGGGAGAAGACACGGGGCAGGGGACAGGGGACAGGCGACAGGGGCTCGGCCGGGGCACAGCTCTGCAGGGCCCTGCGCTGCCCTGCACGGCTCGGAGCGCGGCCGCTCCTGCGCTCGCCGGCGGCCGCCCGGGGCGGTGGGACGAGCCGTCCCCTCGCCGCCTGGGGATTTTGGGCTCGGAGCCCCGGCGGGCTGGAAATCCCGGAGCACGCCCGCCCGCTTCCCACGGCCGTCCTCGCCTGGGAGCTCCCTAGCAGCCCCAGAGCGCCACATGTCCTGAGTTTTCCCCCCGGGAGCACGGAGGCATTTGCCCCTGCCGTCCCCGGCCGCCTGCCCCGCTACAGGCGCCGGTCCCCGCCGCGCAGCCATCGGCCCTTCCCCGGCAAGACTTGCTGTGTAACACGGCTGAAACCACTCGCCCGCGCCACAAAGCCCGGCAACAGCTCCTGGGTCCCCCAAGGTCCCAACCCCGCAACGTCCCGCCCCGATGATGTGCCTTCAGCACAGGGATGTCTCCTCCAAGCGCCTCTGGACTCAAACAGAAGCAGCCGTCCCAAAGTGCTGCCCCCAAGCTTGCTGATCCCCCCCGGCCAGGGAAAGCTCTCCAGAACTCTGCAGACTGAAGCCAGCGCATGGCAGCCCCTTTCCAGGCACTCAAAGGGGTGCTTTCCCGCTCCCCCAGTTTCCACTTACACGGTAGCTCCTGCATCTGTCCCGCGGAGGTGGCCTGTGAGAGGCATTCACTATCCGTGTTCCCATTCCCTCCTTCCCGCTTGGGAACATCTGGCTTCGCAGTGGAAGCGGCAGCCCCAGAGCTCCCTGTGGGAGCATATCCCACTGCCCCAGCACTCAGCACTGCATGCTCCCCACCAAGCCCAACAAGGCACTGCCAGCAGCAGGGGCCCTTCCTTGCCGCCCACGACGCTCGCACCCTTCTACTCACCGGGGAGGAAGAGGCTGGTCTCAACAACCCGTCCAGCCCCAGCATCCCCACAGGGACTGCCAGTACCGCAGGGGTTCCACTGGGGTCAAGGTCTGCCTGACCACGGAAAACCACCGGTGACTTCTAGCAAAGGGGCAGGATCAGAGCAGGGCCTCTGAGCACGCTCTCTTGCTCCACATTTCTTCTCACTAACCAATGAAAAGAAGAAAAAAAGCAAAAAAGCCCCTGTATCTGACTCCACGGTGCCCTCATACCATGAATTTCTGAATCAGTGGTTGCTGCAGGTCCCACTCAGGGGATTTTGGGGTGTGTGGGAGAAGAGGGGAAGGAAGGGGATTGTTCAACCCGTGTGTGACTCATATTCTTCAGAAGCTGAACAGAACCTTTTCAAGGAGATTTTTCAGTCACTCAAGTCCTCCAAAGGGGCTGTCCTGTGACCCCAGCCCTGAGGTTTCCCCTGGCTGGCCTGCCACCTGAGCCCTGGTGAGCTCCAGCAGCCCCTGCCCTGCCAGCCTGTGGGATGCATCCCAGGCAGCAGTGCAGCCTGGGACATGGAGTCTAAGGACCTGCAGGTGCAACAGAGGGTGCAAGGAGGGAGAAGGTAGAGATCCAGCACTGCAAAATGAGGCGGGACCTTCCTCCTACCATTCTGCAGGGGCTCCAAAAGGCCTAGGAACATGGACACAACCCCCCACTGGCCTGTGGGAAGCAGCACGCCCTCCCTGCTCTTGGGATCCCACCCATCATACCACCTGGGCAGCTTCAGCCTGCCAGCACCAGCCACCCACCCCATCTGCTGGCACAGATTTTACAGAGAGGTGAAGAAAGAGACAAACATCCTTACTCAGTGTGCTGGAAACAGCCACCTTGAACCCTACCTGCTGAGCCCATCTGGGAGAGCCCAGGCCTGAAGATGTTGGATAACAACAAACTGTGCCCTTCAGATAGCACAGCTCCCCTTCTCCAGTGCCACCGTCAGCCCTATCCTCTCTTGAGGGGTTTTCACAGTGCACTCATTGCTGCCCAGGATACTTCCACTTGTTGTAGCAAAAAGCATGACTGGGATGTCATGGAGTCATGCCTGCATCTCCCCAGCCCGCACAGCTCTGGCTCTCTCGGGAGTTTGCTGGCCATATCCCCACACAGTGTGTACTGGAGGAAGCCCACCTTGTTTGTCAAGCAGAGATGGTGTCATCACCTGCTTCCTTGTTCCTGGAAAAGCAACCTCAGACCTGCCCTCAAGGTAAGTCTTGCCTCTTCTGCCAAGTAGCCATGCCCTTCTGGCCCCCAGGACTCGGGGATTTCCCCTAGGAATGTAACACACCCAGCTTTTATCCCCCACACATCCCAGAAGCGAACACATCTCTCCTTCCTCCATCAGGAGCATCAGTAACACTGGTCTGTGTTAATCAGCACATCTGAGCTGGACCGTGGGCTTGAACTGCAGCCCCCATTTGCTTAGCTAATTCTTCCTCATCTTCACACCTTCCTAGGGCTCAGGAAAGATTCCCTGGGCCTTGCTGGGAATGGGGGAAAAGAGCAGCAACCCAACTGCAAGGCACTGCCAGTACTGCAAGGCACAGAACCAGTTCCTGGCCCTGGAGCACAGCAGTGCCACAGCACCCTTGCCAGATGGCACAGCCTCCCTTGTGCCAGCCAGACTGCTTCAATTAAGGGCCAGCCGCTGGCAAGCGGCGCAAGTTAAAGCCATTCTTCCATGCCTGCAGCTCCTTGAACGTGACCTAGTAACGCAGGTGCTATTTTCTTTCCTCCCATGACAGTCGGCTGACTTGCAGAGCTGATGCCCCAAAGGCAGGAGGGAAATATACGTCAGTCTATCTGAGGCAGGATTGTTTAGTAGCCATGGAAAAGAGCACTCCAGAAACGCAGGAGGCAGCACAAACCCAGCCCTGCTCCCAACTGCCCTAGTGTACAGCTGACATGTTCCAGCCACCCACCTGGCTGCTCCTCTAACATACAATTCCCTATGCATTTTGTTTCCCTTGGGGTCTGCTAACACCCGAAAAAGATGGCCCTAAATACCTGGCCTTGCTTTCTGCACAAATCCTGTGCTCTGCTCCATCCCAGGAGTCCCAACAGCTACTGACAAGGGGCTGGCAGCAGGCTGCTGAGTCTCTCCTAGTGTTTACAAGGACTTTGCTCTGAGACCCTTCCTGTAAATGAGGTCCTTGATGTGCAAACAGGGCAGAGAGAAATCCCCTCTCCCTGAAAGCTGTCCAAGCCTTCCCCTCCCAACAGCGTGCCTTCGAGCACTGAAGCCATTTGTAGCTCTCTGCATAAAACGCCTTTACTCTCTTTGTGGCTATCAAGTTGGTTTTGGCAAACCCCAGCCACCCACTGATCTTCTGGTTTTCTCCTGTAGGGCCTGTAAATCAGCTCCTTTGCTGTTGTGTTACAAACCTTTGCTCCAGTTGTACATCCGTGTGCCCTCAGAGAACCCCTCTAAGCGTTTGCCCTCTCTCTCTCTCTGGTTTCCACTCTACCCACAATACCACTACCGTGTTGGTATTCAGGTCTCTATTTGGGATAGAGCTTGCTGAGCCTGCGGGCATGGATCTCTTCCCCTCGGAGCAGGCAGGAAGCGAGCCATGCTCCAGCGCAATCAGGGCTCAACATGCAAGAGAGAGCAGAGGGATAGGGCAGAACCCACTGGCAGCACAGAAGCAGGATAACAAGCAACTTCCCCACCGTCAGGGAAACGGGTGTAAGCGCCAGCGCTGGGACATGCTGCCTCCTCCCCACTCCAAGAGAGCAGCTGTCTCTCCATCCTGAATCTTTCCAACTTCCCCTACCCCAGCGAGCCTCATGGTCGGTCCAGAGGCAGCCAGGGACCAGCGTGGCTGCCGGGGCGAGAAGGAGCCCAGGAGCGACCGAGGGCCCTTCAGCAAGGATGGGAAACCCTGGCAAGGGAACTTTAAACCTCTGGACCACTCAGTTCCCTTTCCCTGGGAACCCTTCTCCTGCTGGCGCAGGCAGCCCTGCCCGCCGCCGCTCGGGCGTATCCCCCCGGCACCCCCGGATACCCCCACTCCGGCCCGGCCGCTTACCTTCATCCCAGCCCCAGCCCAGCCGTCGCGCCCCGGCCGAGGTACCGGGAAAGTCCCGTCCTGACTCCGCCTCCCGGGGCTTCCCGGGCCCGGCTCCGCCCGGCGGCACAGCGGCCGGGCGGGCCGGGGGACCCCGAGGGGACAGGCAGCTCCGGGCTGCTGAATCCCGGCAAAACCGCCTATCCCCCACTCGGGTCAGAGCACCGACCCCCGGCTTACGGCTGTCCCCCGAGACCCGCAAGGCCACTCACTCCGTTCCCAAAGCCAGCTGCTACCCTGGTGGGGAAGGACCGTCTGCCTCGCCCATGGCTGATTTTCACTTTTATTATTGTAAATTCACTGTTGTTTTTATATATTTTTTTTAAAAATATATTAGATATAAAAGTCAGAAATGCTCCTCTTTGAACTACATATACTGGTGGATTTACAGGCCGGTTTGGAAAGGTGGGCAAATAGGCAAGCCCAACCTGATCAATGCGCACAGCAGCAGCAGCAAATGCCCCTCTCCAGGGACAAGGGAAAATTTATATATATATATATTTGTAGATCTATACACACACACACCACGCACACACACAGAGCGCTCATACCCCTCAACACTCCACCCTCCTGCCCAGGACACCCCAGGCTGCAGCTCAGCCTAAGGATGCTGGGACTGAGCAGGATGGGTTCCTACCAGGCAGGTGCTGGCCAAGGCACCAGCAGATGGATTAGGGAGTCCCAGCAGAACAGGGCATGCACTCAACTGTTCCCACAGAACTGCTTCCCCTTTCTATGCCTGTGCTCCCTGGGTGGGAGGGCTGGTGGCCACTCACCCCAGACTGGGACGTTCCCCGTGGGACAGCTTCGGTTGGCAGCAGTACAGAGGGGAAATCCACTGCTCTGCAGGCACAGTGCCTGCAAGACATCCTTGGTATGATGGTAAATTCAGACTCACTTCCCAAATTAGCTGGGAGCACGGGAATGCCATGGCCCAGGAGGTGAAACCTGCCTCAGCAATTCTCAAAGCTGAAAAAAAAGACGGGAAAGTCATCAACTGAAGGCAAGGAAGGCCCTGATTAGCAAGAGCTCGAGGGGAGAGCAGAATCCAGCCAGGCTGCTGGTGTCATCCTGTAGCAGTGAGGCACTGCCTCCACCCAGGAAGGCAGGCAGGGAGAGACCCCCTGCTGCCATCCTCGCCGGGGGTGCAGACAGACCGGCACTGCTATAACTTCCCAAGGAAGGGAAAAGGCACTCTGGGTTTTTGGCTCCTCTGACAGTCATACTTGGCAGGGTTGCTCTGCTGAACCTTACCCCTGTGGAGGAGGGAAGAACAGAGATCTCCCCCTCTCCCAACATACCAGGCTCGTGTGGTCAGGGAAGAGTGAGCCCCCTGTTCCTGCACATTGCTTACAGAAAGGGGCCTCTGTATGATTGCCTGCAGCAGCCCCTGACTCAGACAAGGCTACCCCACAGGCTCTGGGGTAGATCCTGGCTCTGTTGATAGCACCAGGTTGGCATCCCTGCACCCCAACAGTGACCCCAAATCCTGTGGGAAGGGAGGGGGCAGCTCCTGCAGGGGCATCAGCTGCCAGAGGAGTCCTGGACACAGCTCTTGCGAAGAGTGGAGGGCACTGCATGCCCACACATGTGTGCACACACACACACACACACACACACACACAAGCACTCCAAGGCAGCTGGGGTCTCAGAGACATTCAAGGTGGGGAGTTATTGTCAGAGCCCAGTTTTGGGAGTCTCCATGGTGAGCTGCCTCCTGTGGGGGTCAGGCCATAGCCAAGCCCTCCACGTGGCTGTGCATGTGGGCCATGCTGGATACGCTGCTCTCGTCTTTGTAACTTTTGGGAGCCCGGCTGGCTTTCAGCAGGACCAGGAAGGTGTCTGTGGAGATGGCTCCAAACTCAAAGGTGAATGTGCCGTAGAAGACCAGGACATCAATGATGAACATCCACTCGCACAGGGCAGCCACATGCTGCAGCACAAAGCTCTCCTGGATGAAGAACACGCCACCTGAGGGTATCCCAGTCAAGGAAAGCACAGCTGGACACCAACCACCTCATGGAGGACCATGTTCCACTGCTACCACATGCTGGGGTGGCCGTGAGTACCCACCCTTGCAGGAAATGCACCGTCACTCCTAAAACCCAGAAACCCCACATGCTTTTCCCAGCACCAGGATGGCCTTAGCAGGGGTGAGGCAGTGGCACACATACCCAAACCAGCCTCAGTAAATCATGGGACTGATGCCAGGCTGGGATTTTCCAAAAAGGCCAAGGCAGGAGGAACTCAGGTTGGAGTTCTCAGTGCAAGCCAGGTGTCCAGATGCCTCATCCTCCCCACAGCCCTTGCCTCTTCCTCAAGCCAGGCTGACACTCCCCATCCTCCTGCAGGATGCCGTCAAAGATGATCAGCACTCCACCCCCTTGGTAACAGGGTTTGGGCTGCTCATCTCAGCCCTGCAGCACCTCCTGTCCCTCGGTGCTGCAGGCTGGCCCACCCCATGGAAGGGGCCTGCTCCTGCTTCTCCATGTCCTATTGCTGCCAGTTTCTTTATCCTTCTCTCATCCTCACCAAGGATCTCAAGGGAAATTTACTGCCAGAGCCACCGTGGATGAGGGGAGAAGGCATCCCTCAATTATCCAGGTGAAGCCTCCAGCAGTATGGTGTCTTTTGCCAGTGAGACCAAGATCTGGGAGAGCTGCAGAGGCAGGGACCTGACCTGTACAGTATAGAGCACTCTGCTCACTCCCCCCATCCCATCAGGAAAGATGACAGCCCTTTCCCCACACTGTCCACACCACAGCTCACTGCTTTCCCACTGTTAGTCCCCAGTGCTTACAGAGCAGGATGGCCACAGCAGATGGGCACCAATCCTGTCTCCCTTGTCCTTATGTGCCCTTCCTGTCCCTCCCAGCTGGCACGGCCCTGCGGCACTCCTACCCTTCCCAGCTCCCTGCCTGATTCCCAACCTGCCTGCCTGCTGCAATGACAGAGCAAGAACCCTCTGATATGTGCCAGGCCTGCCAGCATCCCCCAGGCTCCTCTTTGTGCTGCTCACCTCAGCCAGCCTCTTTGGGACCCATGGACACTGGCTGTTTTTTCCCCTTCCTGCCCAATAACCACCACCTTGTTTCCCATTTTATCCCCACTCTCAGTCCCAAGCAAGCTCCTGGCTCCTTGGCCACACACTCAGGACCATTCTTGGAGCCCCAGTCCATCTGACACTGTGCCCTCCCTCCCTCCCTCCCTGCTACTGTATTTGCAAACCCCACTGCCTGCTCACCAAGTCCTCCCTCATCCTCATGGGCAAGTTGGCTTGTGGGTGCCAGAGAGCCTTGGCTGGCAGAGGTGTTGCCATGCACCCACCCAGCACCTGTACAGAGGTACTTTTGTACTCAGCTTTGGTCATACAGGTAACCCAGAGGGACTTTGCTCAATATACCTTTGTCTCATGAAAAAACTCCATCAATTAACCAGCCCTGGATTGTGCAGGACTGGAGTGTGCAGTGGTGGCTGGGCTGCAGCAGCCAGGGCAGGGCTGGTTTGGGGCATTGCAGCACCTCAAGAGATGCCCACCAGCATCCCTTCCCCTCCTCAGCCCCTCCCAACCCTGAGACTGCTGCTTGTCCAGCCTGTACCTGCAGAGAGCTGCCCACCCTCACTGCCAGACAGAATAATGGAGAACACGGGGTGCATAATCCACTGTGAGGACCACCTTTTGCCAGCCCATCCCCAACCTTCTTCTCACACCTTCAGGATACTGAAGACAAGGGTGATGAAGGCCACAGTGGTGAGGATGCTTTGTAAGTGGCCAGTCCAGTACTGCCCTCGAGTTTTGGCCATGCGGTAGGTGAGGATGGACTGCAGGAGCAGGAACAGCATGCTGGTGGGAAAGGCCACCCCTGCCCCAATGTAGTGCAGCACCTTGGCATGATCCACCTGTGGGGAAGAGACCATCAGTGCTGGCACCCTGGGACACTTCCTGGCACAGCACGGCTCTGCTCCAGGGGTTGGGCTCCTGCCCAGGTAGGGGTGCATCAGTGCCAGGAGCAAGTCCAGGCAGCTCACCCGTGCCTGACTCCTGGCTGAAGAGCAGATTTGTACCCAGTATCTGCTGCTGGCATCTCAAAGCACTCTGTTTCTTTCATCTGTGGGCCAGTAGCCCAGCCGTGCCTGGGGACAGGGGCAGCCCTTACCCTGAGAGGCATCTGGGGCCACCCACACTGCCCTCGCAAGGGTTACAGCCCAGTGCTGCTGAGCCACAGCTGGGGCACGAGGGGGATCGGGGCCAGAAAGCCACTCCTGTGGCTGGAGCTGGCAGCAGCCTCCTGCCAAGCAGGAGGGACTGGCCGCCGCAGGCAGCGGGCAGGCAGCTGCCGGGAGGCTGGTGCCTGGCAGTGCAGGCAGGGGCTGAGTGCTGCTGTGTGCTGCCAAGCCTGGGCTCACTCTGGTCATTGGCAGCACAGACGCTGTCCCAACAGTTACCTAGCATCACCCCTGAACAGGAGCATTGGCAGATTGGGCTGGTCCTCAGACCAGCTGGCATGTCCCTGGCCCTGCACGTGCCCATGGAGGGGACAGACCGTGCAGAGGGTCTCAGGTAAGGGTTAAACCAAACCCAGCAGCTTAATCTGGATTGAACTATGAACACACTAGCAAAGAGAACTCCCAGCACTCTGGGAAGCACAGCGCTGACCCAGCAGAGGAGAAGGATGGCACCGACAGAAACCACCACCAAACCACCACAAACCCTACCCTGCTGAGCGCTGCCCTGCTCCAGCCAAGGCACTCCCTCATGGCCCTGCCCCTGGGGACTCCCAAGAAGATGCCTTACCTGGAAGTTGCCAACCATGGTGAGGCCAGCAGCACAGACCCAGCCAGTGGCCAGCCCCAGGGTGTTGAGGAGGGATGGCCCCAGGCGCTCCAGGAGGTGGGCGTAGCGCAGCAGTCCCACCAGGATGACTGCAGGAGGGAGACACAGCCCCATCACATGCTGCTGCCTGTGGCCCCCCTCATCCCATTCCTGCCCCGTGCTGGGGGTGTGTGCTGCAGGGCAGCCCACTCCCCTGGCAGCCAGCACTTACCCATGAAGGAGCCCAGGCTACAGATGAGGCTGAAGAAGCAGCTCTCAGGAGGCAGGGTGCCACATTTGCTGTCAGGACAAAGCAAGACCCAGGGAGCCCTCAGACAGGGGGCACTTGGCTGTGCGCTTGCTGCCCCCTCCCCTGGGTTGCCCTGGAGGGGTCCCAGAGTGGCTCTACCCTGTGTTCCCACCCTGTGGCCGCTCACCTGACAAGGGGGATGTGATCCAGCGTGCAGCAGGAGCTGGGGCTGTCCATGTCACACGACTGATTATAATTCCTGCCAGCAGCAAAGGAATGGGTTAGGAGAGCAGAGATGCAGCCTGGGACCCTCCTGTCTCCGGCCCACTGGCCCTGTAAAGGCAGCAGAGCTGCTCCCCGGTGAGCACAGCTCAACCCCAGGGATGTGCCCGCATCCTGAGGTCAAGCCCCTCCAGGGAGTGACCCACAGCCCAATAGGGTCCTCTGGTAGCATCACATCTGGGCTTCCACAGCCTATCCCCTGCCTCTGGCTTTGCTGCCCATCCAGAGCCCCTGCCTGTGAGAGAGAAGCCACGGTGGGGCAGAGGGCTGCACACCCTGAGTGCACAGGCTCAGGGGCTTCTGGTGGGAGCACCCACCTGCAAGCCCCATCACACATCCCTGGAGTGGGAGCTGTTGATGAAGCTGGGCACACAGTTACCAACAACTCCAGGTTTCAGGGGACAGGTAGGAACAGAGCTGTGTGGGGAAATGCACAAGCACTCCTGGGACAGGGCCACCCGTACCCAGGAGGGAGGGAGTGAGCTGCGAGGAGTTGGGAGGTGTTGCCTAAGGGAGGACATGACCAGAGACAGCTGCAGGGCATCCTCCCAGGGGCCTGCTAGCAGCCCCCAGTACTGCCAGGCTGGGGCAGAGCTCTGGTGCCTCTATCCACTGCTGCTCCCTGGGAGTGCCTCCTGCACCCACAGATCCCATGAGCATGGGGACCCCGAGCTCTTTATCTGCCTGAGACACCTTCCTTTGCTACAGCTGCTGCCTGCAACCCTGACCAAATTCCCTCCATGGGGATACATGCCCCCTCACCCTCACAGCTCTCCCAGGAGCCAGCACACACTCAGAGGGTTTTTGGGTGCCCCTTTGCTGCAGCATCACCCAAGCATCCAGCACCTCTGCCTGGCATGGCTGAGTAGGACCCCCTTCTCACACCACAGGCAGGGAGCCCAAAGTCCTGTGTTCCAAAGGGTCCCTTCAGACACCCCCAGCCCAGTGGTGGAGACGAGAGCTGTGGGGGACCAGCCCTTCCTGTCCCTGGCCCAGCCTGACTATCTGCCACCTCCGACTGTGCAGCAAGCACACGGTTAAAAAATCCTTTCTGGAAAGGGCTGGGCTGGGCTCTGATGTTTTTTCAGTCTCCTCAGTTTGCTGGTGGCTTTGTTTTCCAACCACTAAACTCAGGCAAGGCGTGGAGCCCCATGGCCTCCTCAAAGGCTGCTCTTGGGGCCGTGTTTGGTTTGGGAGCGTTTTTTTTATTATTATTTTGTTTAACGCGAGCAGCCCGAGGCCGGGAAGCATTATTCATCATTAAGGGCTGGCTGTGTGGTGGAGACAACCCGACACACACATTCTTCCCAGGGCAGAATCAGCCATCAGGCAGGAAATGGCAGCAGTTTTTTTTTTCTCCCTTCTTCAAACACTCCAGCAAGAATTAAACTAACATGGATCTTTCTGGGCAGATTTTTAAGGCGACACAGCAAGCCAAAAACCCTGCAAAAGAAGTTGCCAAGAGACCAAACTGGGTTTCTTTTCCCAGTCCCATGCCTTTTCCCCCATCTGGGGGAGCTGCAGGCAGCTCTGCTCATGGGGTGTCCAGGCACCGCAGGGCCATCCCATCCCCCTAGCACTGCCACATTTAGCCTCAAGCAAGCAAGTCGCAACCTTTTCCATGGAGACACACGGCCCTCTGTAATTCCCTGACCACTTATTTTCATGCTTTCTCCATGCTGCATTTTTTCAATGGCCTCCTTCTCTCTGCCTGGTTTGCAGCAGGGCTGGACTGTTCATCAGAGCAGCTGTAAATGCGTGCAAGCCTAGGCAGGGGAGAGAGGGCAGCCCAACCCTGACAGTAGTTAGTCCCCCCAAAGTAGTTCTGCTCCCAAAAGTTACTTGTGGGCTGGACAGGAGGCATATGCCCTGGGGCATTTGCACCCCATCACTGTCACCACCATGTCTGCTGAGGGTGAAGGTGGCTCTGAGTCGCCTTTAACACTCCCACCTCTCCTGTCATCCCCAACCCTCCTTTCAGCACAGGGGTGGTGCAGGGGGTGCCTCAACTACCTAGTGGTCTGGCACAGTTCAAGTGGGATAGGTTTGGAAGGGACCCACCATTACAAAGCCTTTGACTGAGCCAATGTGTGCCAAAGAGCCCCTGCCTCCCCCCAGGCCTTACCAGTTGTGCACAGGGCAGATATGGTTGTTGGAGAGTGCCATGGCATATCTGGGGGAGAGACAACAACAGGGTTACTGCAGCCACCTGTCTCCCTGTATCCCTGCTCCCTGCCAGCACCCAGACCAGCCCCAGGGACCAGCTGCCAGAGCAGAGGATAAAAGCCCTCACTGCCTGGCAGGGGCCAGCACTCATCCTGTGGCACCTCCCAGCTTTACAAAGCAGGGAAAAGGAGAACAAGTGCATGAGCCCAGCACACACTCAGAGGTGCTCCTGCTGCTGGGACCAGCTCCCCCTGCCTTGCACCCCCATCCCTGCCAAGAGCCACCTCCTCCTGCTCCAGCTCAGTGCAGGTGCTTCTGTGGGGCCTCTTCCCCTTCGTGCTGCTGTCTTTTGGGGACTGCTTTGCCACAGAGCCCCCGCCCTGGTATTGGGGCTCTCCACCAGCCCACAGCTATGCCAGCTATCACCTGATAGCTCTGCTGTGCTCCCCCCAGCTCCTTGTTGGCTAGTGATGGAGCTGTAAATAGTCTGGATAAGTAGATGGTACATTGGCAGAGCATTTTGGGCAGATCAGCTCCATCAAGCACTTCTAGTTAGTATCTCGGTGAGTGTAACAAGGGGCTCATGAAAAGCATCCAGCTTCGCTCCAGGGGTGCTCAGCCCTGTGGCCACCCCAGCCATCAAGGAGCCCTCCTGCTCAGCAGCCACAGCAGCAGGTGGCACCATGCTGTTCAGATCACAGCCATGAAGAGCTCAGGTTAAAAATAAGCCCTGACACCAATATGAAAACCCCTATCCTGCCAGAGCTGGCCACATAAAGCTGTGTTGCAAAAAGGATGTTCCCAGAAGGGAGGCAAAGAGCAGGATAGCTGGGGGGATCCAAGGGGCAGCATCCTCACTGAGATCCCACCACCCAGCCACTTCCCAGATTTCACCCAAGCACTCAGTACTCATCCCAGACCTCCATACCCTCCTGGGAGGGGGCAATAAGCCAACGGAGGCACAAACAGCACTGTCCTCTCCCAGGAGGATGTGTCCCTGCCTACCCCATCCCCTCTTGTGCCTCTGCATCCCAGGCATGGCTGATGGGCCCCTGCGTGGGCCATGCACTCCACAGGCAACTGCCTGACCTCTTGCTGGCACTGCACTTGTGAGGGACACAGCATCCTTGGGGGGCTGCAGGACATGTCTGGTGCCAGGAAAAGGGCCCAAGAGGGCCACTTCCAGGGCAGCTCTGGCTGTGAGGACCATAAAGCAGCAACTCCTACCTGTGTTGCTCCAAGCAGGACGGTCATCTGCCCCCCAGGGTCACTCACAGGAGACAGACAGTGCTTTACATGGTGTCCAAGGGAAAATCTTGGAGCACAGGTTCTTTGCACCAGAGTCAGCATTCAGCTTTGTTGTGGAGGAGGACAGGGGATACCAAAGGGGGAAACAGTTGGAGGGACTGGTAGGGTTATGGGGTGCATTTGCTCCATCTCACACCCTGGAAAGTCCCACCATCAATACTGAAGCTCCCCGTGCCTTTGGGATAAAATCCCTCACACATTGCCCGTCAGTGCTAAGGTCCAAGAAGGGGACTAATGCTGCTCACCCAGGTGACACAGCCTCTGCCCTCAGCACAAGGCCCTTCCATCCATCCACCACACGGGATGGGTGCCCATGTACTGGCCCCGGGGCTGCAGGAGCTGGGGTGCACGGCTCCCAAAGTCGTTCCCGTGCCACCTAAGCATCAGCTGCACTCACGCCGGGACAGGGGCGTGCGATTCCACGGAGTGTCAGGGATGTAAGACCAGGAAAGCACACGCCAGAGATGCTGCAGAGGGCGCGGGGACCACGCAGGGCGGCTGTGGGCGTTCAGGGAGGTGTGGGAGCCAGAGAGTGTCCCGAAGTGTCCTAACATGACGAGGGCAAGCGGCGCCCCGCAACCTCCTGCCCCGCACCATTCCACTCTGCACGTATCCTCCGGCCCCCCAGCCCACAGCAGCCCGCAGCATCCCGCCCGCAGCCCGGGCGCCCCCGGTCCCGCCACCCGTGAGTGGGGGGCTGGCGGGCGCCCCGCGGCACTCACACGATCCACATGCCAGTGATGGTGAAGGCAGGCAGCGTGATGGGCAGGATCCCCCA